>CAKNXH010061893.1:107691-141284 GCA_932178445.1 Andricus quercusramuli | reverse complement strand
GAAACTTAAATTATTTGATTTTCAATACTTCAAACTTTTGCATGGTCTACGTTTTAAAAATAATGGAACATTATGAGTGCTAAGCGCGCACTAATGACCCTTTCTTTAGAAAAAGAACTCGGTTCATTTTCCAACATTTTTTATAGATTTTACAGAAAATCTTATATTATTTGAGAACGTTGTACATGATTTACAGAAGTTTCCATATAATAGCCAGGAAATTCCTCCAGTGAATTCAATATGAATTCCAACTTTTTCCACTTACTCACAATTCTTTCTTTTGGTGGAAAATTAGTTTATTTTATTGACAAAATTTTTTTTTCAAATAAAAGTCAACTCGATTTTGTTTTGAAATTTTTCTATAGACATTTGATCTTTTTGAAGAGAATTTATGTATTTGTTTTCTTGAAAATTTAGCATTTTCAGTTAAAGATTTATCTATTTTGTTGAAAATTTGTCTTTTTCGCATAGAAGAAACTTTTTAGTTAAAATACATGTATTTTATTTAATTTCTTTGGTTAAAAAATAGTTTTTCTTATTGAAAATTAATTTTATAAACTAAAAATTTAACTCAATTTCTTATCGAGATTCTTTTACATTCAAATTTAATCTTTTTGGTAAAAAATTCAGTTGTTCAGTTGAAAATTCATTTTATTTGCTCAAAAACTTATTTCTCTAACTAAAAATTAAACTATTCTATACTTTGTTAAAAATTTATGTTTTTTAGTTGAAAATTCATTCATTTAGTTGAAATTTTTTTTCTGGAAATTTTCAACCTTTTTGGTTGAAGAGGCAACTATTGGATTGAAAATTCCATTAAAAATGAAAAATGTTGATGGAAAATTCATGTATTTTCTTAAAAATTATTCTTTTTTAGTAGAGAATTAATCTTCTTGGTTGAAATTTTCATTTCTACAGTTGAAAGTATTTTTTATATTGAAAATTAACTTTTTTAAAGAAAAATTAATTTTTCTAACTAACAATTCAAATATACTCCATTTTTCGATTTTTTTTCATAGCCATTACATCTTTTCGGCTGAAAATTTAACTATTCTGTTGAAAATTCATTTTATTTGTTCACAAACTTATTTCTTTCTCTGAAAATTAAACTATTCTATTCTTTGTTTAAAATTTATTTTTTAGTTGAAAATTTGTCTTTTTTTCATCGAAGATTCATCTTTTTGGTTGGAAATTTACCTAATTGGTGAAATTTTGTTTTTTTATTGTTTTTCTTTGAAGATGCATTATTTTAGTTGAAAGTTAATTTCTTTTGTTGAAAATTGAACAAATTTTATTGAAAATATGTTTTTTATTGTTGTAAAAAATAATTTTTACAGCGAAAAAGGTAGCTACATACTTCATTTCTGCTAGAAAATTGATCTTTTCAACTTGAAAATTCACTTATTTTGTTAGAAACATTTTCTCTTTTAGGAGAAATTCAATTATTTAGGTAGTAAATTCATATTTTTTCTTTAGAAATTCAACCTTGTTTTTAAACATTAGTCTTCGGGCATCTCCCGCCTCGAAGTTCGAAGTCAGTTGTCCAGTGCCGCCCGATGTTGTTTTATCGCCCGCATCCTTATACGTCAATTTTTAAATACATTATACTTTGATTAAGTAACTTAATGAGTATTATCTACTGAGATAAAAGGATAGTAAATATATTTGAATATTTTCTCAAATTCTACAGTATAAACCGAAACTTAAAAATGTTAAAGTGTCTACGGGGGACTTGGCTTTAAACTTCAGCCCTGAGAAAGTTGACGTCCCTAGCGAGTCTCATTTTACCTTACTGTTGTGTAATTCCTCTCCTAATGGAAGTGAAAATCTGTTTAAAAGTTCTGCAATCTATACTTTCTTTCAAGTGAATCGTTAATATCACACAAAAGTAAACTTTATATCCCTCATTTGATGAAAATTTACAGTACTTCGCGTTATTTTATAATATACTGGTATTAAAATAATACAATCCTTATATCAATTATTACATATCAGAATTTTCACTTTCGGACTTGAGATTTTACATAACTCTTTTGTATTATTTATAGTTCTGTTTTGTATTAAATCCTAAAATAATTGTAAACTTTATCGAAATGCAGTAATATCCTCCATTTACCTAACTAATTGGGTAAATTCTAATGAACAAATTTTCTCCGTGTAACATTTCACAAACATTTCGAATATTTTGCTACAATTTTAGAAGATTTCATAAGATTTCACTGAAATTTCAAGATCTCACATCGATTTTTACATACTTTAAAAGATTTCAAGAAACTCATAAACATTTCAAATCATTTGAAAGATTGCGCAAATATTTCAAATATTTTCATTTTTTCAAATCAATAGAACAGATTTCAGAAATATTTCACAAATATTTGAAGGAATTCATAAAGTTTCAAAAATATTTCTTAACATTTCACAAACATTTCGAATATTTTGCTACAATTTTAGAAGATTTCATAAGATTTCACTGAAATTTCAAGATCTCACATAGTGACAAAATTTTTAAATTCCACTTTAAAATGTACAAAATGAAATTAGTGTTAAATTCTTTAAACTCCAAAGGACTTGAAAATATACCTGCCTTTTTACATTTCTCTTTCATGTATTCTGTTGTTATAATTGACAAAATAAATTAACAATAAGAACAAAACAAAATACTAATATACTGAATTTAAATCTTCGAAAAATCGCAACATAGTTGTGTTTGATATCAAATTAATCAGTAATGGACAAAAAATTATAATATGTAATCAGATTTCGACTTTAGCTATTCATTAAAGAACGCTAATAAGCATTAGCGCGTCAGAGTAGCAAAAGAACGCTCCCACGAGCTGGCCGCTCTGTTAGCGCACATCTGTCGCATTTCTCGGAAAAAACCGAGCGAGAAACGAGTAAGGACGCCACGAGACGAGTAAGAATGAGACGAGACAAAACGAGACGAGTAACACCGAGACAGCAGGTATGACTCGTCTCGTCCCGTCTCGTTTCTCGGGATTTCTCGCTCGACGGCAACACTAAATTTTATCACACTTGAGATTATCCAACAAATAAACACTGTGATTCCCATTTCGATGACAGATGTAAGGATGCTTTTTCCTTAATTCCGAAAACTTTAATATAGTACCCGTATTCAAAAGCCGGAGTGAAATGCGTAAAACGCACGAGATTCGTTGTATCAAATCATGCGTTTTTTGATTCCATACTCACATTAATTGCTTATGGCGCTCTTACTTACTCAATTGTTGAAAATATTTTTAAAAAGAAAAATTGTTGCTAAAAAATGTGTTTATCTTCGTTTCCAAACTTTATAAATCGATGTGTTACATTTCAAGCATTAACGTGTCTAAAAAATTACAGACTGCGCTTCGCCAGGCATTAGCCGCGCGTGGCTTCGACGTTAAGGATCTCACGATTTATTTTTTCTCTCATTAACCACTGGCGATCCTAAGATAAAACTTACAGGATATGTAAAGCTCATCCAGGGTTTTTTTTACAAAAAATTAAAGAAGAACTATTTTCAAAAAGGCGATTTTAGATATTTGAATTTTAAAAAACTTCAATAAATTTTTTTTACGAAAATTGCTACAATTGATAGTACATTTCGTTACAAACAATTTCAGATCTTGAAAAGATAAATCAATTAATTAGAACCAAAGATATGGAATGAAAAAAAAATTTACAAAAAAATTGGAAGCTCCATATCTCCGCTATTTCTTAGAATTTTCCAAAATCATTCGGAGGAATTTTTTTGACTAATATAGGACTGTATTAAAGGTTCGATTAAAATGAATCCAAAAACTATTTAGATAGAGTTTTAGAAGCCCATTCATAGTAGACAAAACACCTCATCCCTTTCTCGAGTTATCTTATGCGCTCTTATCCGCAATCTAATAGCGTATCATTTGCACTCATGCTTCCCTATGACTAATACCACGGTCGTATACACAGGTCCGGGGATTCTCGTGGTGGGGGAAGTTCCCTAACGTAAGACAGAAAGTTTCGCACACTAACCACTGAGTGTAGTGGCGTATGTGTCGAGTAGTGTAGAATTTAAAAAGGTAAACACGTTTTGTAACCTCAAAATCTCAACAAACTGAATCGTGAAGTGGTAGATATATAATATCTAAAATATTTAGGTAAAAGAAATGCAAAATGCCGTGTGTTTGTGCCGTACCAAAGTGCAAAACAAATAGTGCAAAATTTAAAGGCAAGAGATCAACTAAGTGCCAAGTGATCTTGTTGTACGGAGAGAATGGGAGTCGTGTCCCCGACAGTGTTGCCAGATTGGTCGAACACCATTACCGTATGAGGCTCTGTTAATTTACCGTACAATTACCGTACGTAGATAAAGAAATTTACCGTACTGATTATCGTACTTAATCAACGCATATCGCACAGAAGTCGTACCCACTGATATATAGTCGGCGTAATGCGCGCGTTTTTCAAATCAAATTTTTAAATTCATTATTTGCGTAGTCGTGCTTGCGAGTTGTGCGACGTATCGTACAAGCCCCACCACTAAATTTATCATAAAAAAATAAAATCGTACTCGATCGAAATTTCCGTACAACTATCGTACTTTGTTGTACGGTATTCGTGAGTCGTACATTACTCAAAAATACCGTACATGTATGATAATTACCGTACGTCTGGCAACACTGGTCCCCGGCGTTAATCATTTCGTTTAAAGGGACGTATTTATTTATTATTCTTTATATATATGTTTTTATTACTCGCATTAATTTGAAAATGCATCCATATTATTTAAATTGTTGAATATATCTGGATTAAATTGCCTTCTTGAAATTAAAATATCAACTTAAACCGCCACTGTCTCTACTCTACTATTACGCCATTACTGGAAGTGGCAACTTTGTGAAATGATCGGAAGCTTCAATAAGAGAAATTTCTCCACCACGAGAGCCCCCGGACCTGTGCATATGACCGTGACTAATGTGAATATTACCTAACGGTATACATACATACATACATACATACATACATACATATATATATACAGGGTGTTTTTTTTAACTTGAGACAACGAAATATCTCAAAAAATACGCATCCTACGGAAAAAATGTCTGGAATAAAAACTTCTTATTTTCGAGGGGGAAAAAAGATTTGTCAAAATTTACCCCACCCCCATCCCCATCCCCACAGGAGGCAGGGGTGGGGGTAACTTTGTAATTTCAAATGGCAACCCCAATTTTTTATCGAGGTGGCCGGCTAAGTTTCGACTTGGATGTGTGATCCAGAAAAGTCCTCAACAAAGAGTTCGAAATCGGTTGAGGTGTGCGATAGAGTAAACGCATTTTTGTTTATATTGGACGGTGCGAAATCGAGCGAATTCTAAAGTGTGAGCGGTGAGCGCCATGCCGAACTATAGCGCTCATTTTTTTTACTAGGAAATATATATATTTGTGCTTAAATATCAAGTGCGCCTTGAAGTTACTTTGAGAGGATTTTTTATTGGAGCGACAAGAGCGAATCTAATTGAATTTCGAGGATGTTTGAGAGAGCCTTACCTACAGAAAGAGAACAGGTGAAATTATCCTTGGAAATACGTAAGTAAACACTAAACGTGAAGTATACGCGAGTGAACTTAACCTCGAAATACTTGAGTAGTACTTCGGAAATATGCGCGAGTGATCTCAGTCAAGAAATATCCAATAACAAAAATAATTATAATTTTGTTTGAAAATGGCGAATTTACAAAGATATTATCCGTCTCTCGTGGAGTTTGATCAGTTTGCTCACGAAATGCAAACCCAAGCGAATAGTACGCAAATGCAACACTTGTCAGATCAAGATTCGATAAGATCGTATGATTCCGTGGTTTCGAATTCTCCAAAACCGTTAAACGCGTCAAATGCTTCCGTCTATTCAAATTCGTCGCGAACGGAAAGTTTGTAAGAAATACCGGATGATCGAACCCTAATCAAGGTAACGAACGCGAATAATCATACAGTGCAGGAGCCCACCGTGATTGATCTCTTTAAATCCCAATCTGCAAATATTCGCAGAACTCTCATTAATGCTGAGGAAGCCGAATTCCTCGAACGGAACGTCAATCAATTACAGTATTTGAGAGTTGATGCTCATCGAACTGATCAAGGACCGTGTATCGATTCACCTGCTGTTAACGGTGCGAATAACAACCTCGGGTCAGCGCCCTAGAATTCATTCCCGCCCGGACCGAGTACGGACTCGTCAAACACGAAGCCTCTAATGCAATTTCTAATTGAAGTTGGTCGTCGTAGAGATGCAATGATGATGAGGATGCTTGACCGTTCGTCTGCGGAACCTACAATACAGACCTCAAACTCGGATCGGATTACGGATTTGTTTCACATTATGCCGGACCTGAGCAATAGCATTTAAGAATTTGACGGCGAAAAAGGGAGCGTTGCAGCCAAGGAATGGCTGGAGAATATAAACCGAATGAATCGCCTACAGCGATGGCCTGTAAGCTTCGTTCTAGAAACAGCTAGATCTCATCTACGAGGTGGAGCTTTGAATTGGTTTAGGTTAAGAGCTCGAAACTTGGATTCGTGGGAAAAATTCGAGGTGAAAAAAAAAACATTTATCAAATCTGAGAATTTAAGAGATAATTAGACTCGCATGAAGGAGCGTGTACAGCACAAAGGGGAGTCGCTCACTTTCTACTTTCACGAAAAAGTGAGATTTTGTGGTGTAATGGGTCTAACCCAATCCGAAGCGAAGTAACAAATCCTGATTGGTCTATGGTCACGAGATCATTGTTCAGCGATGTCATCCAAGTATCATGTGTGTCTGGATGACCTTCTACATACCCTGCAACAACAAGAAAGAATCAGTCATCAACGTTGTGAAAGAATTCGAGGTGCGTTGGATACGACGAAAAAGAAAACCGATGATAGAGCGAAAGGTCGTCAAGAGAAACCGCAACTTAAGGCAGACAGAGGTGCGGATGAAGCGTTAAAACCTGAAAACAGTCGTAATCCAGATCGCCGAGCGCCGATTCGAAACGAAAATGGAGACCCCAAATGTTATAATTGCAAAAAATTTGGTAACATGTCTAGAGACTGCCCAGAACCACAAGAGGAACGAACTTGCCGTATATGTCGGAAGAAGGGACATACCCAGAGACACTGCCCTTAACGATCGATTCCAACCGAAGGAGAAATTAAATCTGTCAAGGTAAATCAGAACTGTTCAGGTTCCAAATATATCAAACAAGTGCAGTTAGATAATCATTAATGGACTGGAATGATCGACAAGGGAAGCTCCGATTGCACGATTAAATCTTCCACCGCCAAAGTCGGGGGATACAAAGTCGAACCTAAGAAGATCGCTTTGAAGAGCTTTGGCCCTGAACATTTTAAGGTTTTCTCCATCGGGAGGACCTTCACAGAACTACCTCACATAGCCTACGCTAGAGTGCGAAACGAACTTCGCTTTCTGGAATCCGAGAACATTTTTGGAATTTTTCCAAGCGAAATTAAAGAACAAAAATTGAATTTGGTGGAAAGTAAAAGTTTGCCTGCGCATTCCTTGAATTTCATCTCTGTGAAGGACTCAACAGAGGAGTTTCAAATACCATGTTTGAATTTATAAGCTGAAAACCTTTAGTCGATGAAGAAATTAGAGGGAATCGATTTTAAACACATGAACGTTTGCGAGAGACCTTCAATGTTTAAGAAAGTAACGAAAGAAGATTTGGATCTGGGAGAAGATCAACCAGAAGAACGACTGGAGGATCTCATCAACGTACTGAACAAGTACAGGCACACTATTGCAATGAATTTTAACGAGTTAGGATGTACCGATCTGGTAACCATGGAGATTCATGAGAAAGCAGTAAGTGTACCTTTCCAGTCAAAACCCTATAAAGCCAGCGACGACAAGCGCACTAGACTTAAAAACATTATCGACCCACTGAGAGACGCAGGAATCGTGGTCGATACCAATTCGTCTTATGCTAGCCCGGTTCTTTTGGCAAAAAGAAAGAACGGAAAGGATTGTATGGCTGTAGACTTTCGACGTTTGAACGCACAAACCGAAAGAATTAGTTTCCCGTTGCCCGACATCGACGACCACATGGCACTTTTAAGTGAGTGCAATCTTTCCATCACGCTCGATCTGGCCCAGGGTTACCTACAGGTTCCATTGTCCAAGGAGGGTTAGGGAAAAACAGCCTTTATAACGCCCGACGAGACGGGAGAATTTACCCGGATGATATTCGGCCTGATGAATGCTCCCTTTTACTTTGGAAAGTTAATGCAAAAAGTTCTGGGCCCTCTTCGTAAGCACGTGGTAGTCTTTTATTTGGACGATATTTTGATCGGAGGAGGCAACTGGGAGGAACTGCGAGAGCGACTTATACTAAAAGGATGTCTCACCAATTATCCGGTTCTACAATTGTTTGATCCGAAGAAGGAGACTGAACTCCATACAGATGCTAGCGCGCATGGATTGGCAGCTATTTTGATGCAGCGAGGATCCGACAGTAAACTATCCCAGTCTACGCGATAAGTAAGACAACCAGCGAAGTTGAACGAAACTGTCATTCCAGTATGTTGGAATTACTCGCAATAGTCTGGGCTGTCACTCGATTGCGCCCTCTTTTAATCCATGTAAAATTCAATATAGTGAACGACTGCCAGGCTCTAGTGTACTTGAACACGCAGCGAACCAAAAATCCGCAAAACACTCGTTGGGGCAACTTGCTTAACAACTTTCATTATAAAATTTTTCGTTGTCCTGGAGAGAAGAAGGCCCACGTGGATGCGCTGAGTCGAGCCCCAGTGCAAGATCACGATGAGAAATGAGCGGAGGAAATTGTCGAGGCTCCATTATCTATATTCAATGTTGAAACTAACGAAGAGGAAGTAATGTTATATATCAATATTGCGAACAGTTGCTGAATCAAAAAAGAGAAATTTTACTCAAACCCGAAAACGAACGATCAAAGAGTGAGAAGAGCGATGTCGCTGATTACGAACTGCATTCCGGAGTTCTATATAAACGAGTAAAACGACGGTTACTGTACGTGATATCCAAGCCTTTACGGAAGAGCTTGGCAATACGATTCCACGATTTGGGAGGACACACAGGCTTCGAACGTACGGTTCAGAAAATGAGTCATCACTATTTCTTCCCAGGAATGAGAAGATATCTGAGACAACACATCAAGGCGTGTTTAACCTGCATGATAGAGGGTCCCTGTACCACGGGTTTCTGCTGAATATGGTTAAAATAATTATTAAGCAGGCGCGGACGATTGTCCAGGGATGGTCCCGAAGGAATGACTCCTAAGCAACAACAATGACACCACCAAAACAACAAAAAAATGTAGATGCGGTTCAAAATGATCGAACGCGCAGAGCGCCCGACAATGGGTCGGCAAACAATGCCGATCATACTAGAGTTCGGGTTGCTGAAAATAATTTAGATGGAAACACGAAGACGAACCGGTGAAACGTCCACATTGTGTGGACGAATCAACTAAAGGATGCCTTGCTAGACAGCTACGAAGCCAGCATTATCCCTGCTCGCAGAGGCTTTATGGCGCGTATGCACACTCTGTGGATATATACGCGGAGCGCTTCCCCAACCGCTGCTTGATCAAGCTGCAGATGAAGAGAGGGAGCGAGATTAAGACCAACGGTGGAAAGCAGGCACCTTCTGAGAGATGATCGCAATTTCAGGAAAAGGAGCAACATTAGCATGCAAGTTGCTCCTAAGCCCCAAGATCTGACTGAAATGGATGCCTCTCTTCGTGGAGGTATCTCGCAAGAGTCTGACATCTGGACCATCAATTGCTCAGATTATGGTGCTGCGAGAGCTTTGGCTGATTCAAAACGAAGGCTAAAACCGACAATGGATCAAACGACTAAAAGACGCTTGCATCAATTGAACAAGAAGATTTGATGGGCAAGACAGAATACGTCCCGTGTTCAATGTCTGATTGACCATATAACATCTGGTCGAACGTTCACGGAAAGGGTTCGAAAGTTCGCCCAAGAACTAAGGATCTTGCATCACACACTGAATAAGTCAAAGCTGCTGACAATCAAGCAGCATATTGTTGACAAAATACAGCTCTTATCTGACGCTAGCAGGAGAATAAAGAAGAGGGAGAGATTGTATCAAGAACCTCTGGTGGAAGAAGATTACTTTTACACACAAACATTTGGTCCGCATATTCACCTCATATTGGAAGTCGGAGACGCCCATTCCGCAGTGGCTAGTGTTAGGACGCACTATACTCCTGCCGAAAAAAGCAACTTGTCCAACCCAGAGAATTAGCTGTGCTAAACAACAGGATTGTTCGACGAATTGAGCCTGTATGGCGAGAGATGTACGGACAACGTGGCTCAAAAAAAGGTGTAGCAGGCTGTCGAGAGAACTTGCTAATTGACAGGTGTGACTGTGAAGACGCTGCAGCCCATCAGCGGGTCCTGTCAATGGCCTGGATTGACTACCGGAAAGCTTTCGGTTCAACCTCTCATAGACTTATCATCTTTATGTTGGAAAGCTTGAAGGTACATCCACACATAGTGAGATGCATAGAGAGATTGATGCCTCTTTGAAAAACTAGATTTACTATCTCATCTAGAAATTATCGTGTGACAACGAACAACGTCAATTTCCAGAGGGGTGCCTTTCAGGGTAATACCATGAGCCCTTTGCTTTTTTGCATCACAATTCTGTCGCTATCTCTCGCACTACGAAATTCTCCTGGATACCTCTGTGGCGACACTTATGCTTGCCGTCCCGGTTCTACTCTACTCGTTTGGGGTGCTTCAATGGACGTAGAACAAGCTTAAGGCCCTTGATGCCCTTGATGAGTGATTGTTCAGTTGATGCAAGCGTCTTTTAGTCTTTTGATCCATCGTCGGTGTTAGCCTTCAGCAGTGAGTACTCGAGACGGATAAGATTTGATGCATTTTGCTTACCCCTGATATTGAAGTCAAGGCCGAGTGTTTCAACAGCCTCCTCCGCTGCTTTGTACAGAAACGCCCCTCTGCCCACTTTTTCGTTTTTCCTGACCATTTTGTGAAGAGGGTCTTGTCTATTTGCGACTATATGTACTGTACACAGAATAATCCTGTTGTGTAGACATTGAAGATTCAGTATTCCGCGACCACCTTGACGGCGTGAGATGTAAAGTCGCGGAACAGAAGACTTAAGGTGCATGCTTTTGTTCACGTGCATAACCTTTCGGGACCCGATATCGAGGGGAGACCATATCCGTCGGATGAGACGTTGCAGAGGTGCCCTTCGGAATGGCGAAGTGTGAGAGATAGTGGCAATAATGTGAGGCAAAAGAGGAGAAGGCTCATGGTGTCGCCCTGAAACACACATCTTTGAAAGGTGACACTGTTAGTGATCACACAATGTTTTCTACATGATGTAGCGAATCTGGTTTCCCAACGCGGCATTATTCTCTCTATGCACCTCACGGAGTGTGGATGAACCTTCAAGCTTTCCAAGAGACAGATGATAAGTCTATGAGAGGTTGAATCGAAAGCATTCCGGGAGTCAATCCAGGCCATCGATAGGTAACGCTGATAGGATGCTGTGTCTGTACGGACACATTTGTCGATATAAAGGTTCTCCCGACATCCTACTACGACCTTCTTTGAGCCTTCGGTTTTGAGTCTTCGGCAGGAGCACTGTGCGCCCTTCCCTCAACCACTCCGGAATAGGCTCTTCCGACTTTATACATGAGGTGAAAATGCGGGCCAGATGCTGGTGGGTTGAAAGAAACTTCATCCACCAGAAGATCTTGAATAGGTCTTGAAGAATAAGGCACAGCTCCTTGAAGCTATTTATATTCTTTGAGTTTCCTTTCAGTGGATGCTGGACTCCAAATTGTCTCGACCTCCTCTAGTGTGGGCGGGTGGACGACAGTAACTGGAGGGTTTTGAAAGAGTCGAGATGGGTCAGACAAAAACTGTTGATTTTCTCTGACCCACCTTTCTCTCCGCTCTAGACTTCTCACGTCACCCAGGTGCCATTCAGCTTTCGGCGCGGTTGTTACGCCTCCGCTTAGGGGTTATTTCTTCGGGACCATTCCTGGACAATTGTCCGCGACTGCTTATTAATTATTGTAATAATATTCAGCAGAAACCCTTGGTACAGGGACCCTCTATCCTATTCATCGAACAATACTGTTGTTTAGCACAGCTGTAAAGATCTTATACAGTGTGTTCAAACAAGTTATTGGGCTGTAATTCTCTGGATTGGACAAGTGGCCTTTTTCGGCAGGAGTATAGTGCGTCCTAACACCAGCCACTGCAGAATGGGCGTCTTCGACTTTATATATGAGGCAAATATGCGGGCAAAATGTTGGTGTGTAACAGTAAACTTCTTCCACCAGAAGTTCTTGATACAATCAGGTTTAGCAGCGGAAAAGTTCTTCGTGCCTCTAAGTGCTTTTTTCACCTCTTCGGCAGTGATAGATGGACATTCCTCCTCAGATTTTATGAGGTTGTCGCAAAACTCCTTGCAGCGGATGATATTGTCAGTATCTGCTTTCAACTCTAATGTTTTCGGGATCTTGTACACGTCTCTCCAAAAAGTCTCTACCTCCTTGGTCTTGGGTGGTTTTTTTTTTTTACAGAAACAGGGAGATCGCTGAAGAGGCGCGATGTGACAGCGGGAAACTGTTGATTCTCCCTGATCCATCTCTCCCTCTTCTGTATTATTCTCCTTGCGTCAGATAACAGCCGTCTATTGTCAACAATATGCTGCTTGATTGTCAACAGCTTTGACTTGTTCAGTGTGTGATTCAAGATCCTGAGTTCTTGGGAGAACTTTCGAACCCTTTCCGTGAACGGTCTACCAGATGTTATGTAGTCAATCACACATTGAACACGGGACGCATTCTGTCTTGCCCATGCAATCTTCTTGTTCAGTTCATGCAAACATCTTTTGGTCTTTTGATACATCGTCAGTTTTAGCCTTCGATTAGAATCAGCCAAAGCTCTCTCAGCACCATAAACTGAGCAATTGATGGTCCGGAGGTCAGACTCTTGCGACATACCTCCACGAAGAGGCATCCATTTCAGCCATATCTTGGGGCTTAGGAGGAACTTGCATGTTAATGTTCCTCCTTGCACTGAAATTGCGATCATCTCTCAGAAGGTGAATGCTTTCTGCGGTTGATCTTATTGTCGCTTCCTCATCTTCGTCTGCAGCTTGATCAAGCAGCGGTTGGGGAAGCGCTCCGCGTACATATTCATTTTTCCGGAGGTAGTCGGCTTGATTTCGCAAAGACTGATGCGAAACGTGATGAAGCTCTGGGTGTTTCTTGCACCACAGAGTGTGCATACGCGCTATAAAGCCTCCGCGAACAGGGATAATGCTGGCATCGTAGCAGTCTAGCACATCATCCCTGAGTTGAATAGTTCACTCAATGTGTTGTTTTCGCCGGTTCGTCGTCGTGTTTCCATGTAAATTATTTTCAGCACCACGAACTCTAGGATGATCGGCATTGTTTGCCGACCCATTGTCGCGTGCTCTGTGCGTTCGATCGTTTCGAACCGCATCTACAACATTTTGGTGTTGTGGTGGTTTCATTGTTGTTCCCACGAGCAGCTAGGGAAAGGGTTCGTCCATCCTTGTAGAGCCCCGCGTGCAAAGATAAGGCTGGTACTCTGAGAAGTCGCCTGGTATCCCAGAGTCACCGTTTAAGACACCTTACCCAGGTGCCATTCAGCTTTCCGCACGGGTTGTCACGCCTTCGCTTAGGGGTTATTCCTTCGGGACCATCCCTGGACAATTTTCCGCGACTGCTTATTAATTATCGTAACCATATTCAGTAGAAACCATTGGTATAGGGACCCTCTATCCGTAACCCGAGGACGCATTCGGTGGCTTTGTCATAGGCACTTTAGTTCAATTCCAAAAAGAATCGATGGATCAACCCTTTTACTAGCTGCTCACGAGATCGACAATGACACCCTGTATTGCAATTTTGTTTTGCTTCAATTTTTACTTTTTTTTCTCTTTCTACTTGATATATCTGCCATCCTGATGAAGAAACTATGCAACCGCAATTTGACATAAGGGTCACCTTCGTGTTGCGGCGTAGAAGTAAACAGGCCTTACGTTAAACTATAGATGTTATGTTTCTTCATCAGGACGGCAGATATGTCATACCTTAATTATGAGAATTCTACCACTCCCGTCTTGAGCCTTAAGAACGTTTATTTTATAACGATCTCAGAATTTCAAAAACACGCGGGGAACTAATTCTCCTGCAAGCTCTGAGCATAAGCCTAGCCCACCGTTATCTAAAATTGTAGATAATCCTTTAGATGTGTTGAGAGTTAATGAATTTTCCATTTACCGATATTGCAAAGCTTTTAATAGCATAATGTAATTCAACCAAACGAGAATGTGTGTGACGACCTTACTTACAGGACTGACACACTGATATATAAACGAAACACGTAATAGTATAATAAATACAAATATGTACTAATATAGGCATAAAAAATTCCCATGTCCACCTTGGAACAGCGAAATTATATTTAATAGTACAATTAAAATATGTGAATATCTTGTGAAACGTAATTTTGAGATATCTCTGGAAAGAGATCAGCTACGATTTCTTTGTAATTGATTTTGGCAACTATGACTAGTCATATAAAGAACTGTCAGAACAGTTTTTAGATCCACTTTAATCGAACCTATCGATGATGGACAAGCACTGTATCATTTCCATTCATGTCTTGTAGTCTTGGTCTTGGCGTTGATTTCGTTCGTTTGTAAAGTTCGCATCACTCAAGAAATCATCCTTCTTTCGCTCTTGCCACACAAACAATTATATATTTGAAGCTGTAATTTTTATGTTGAACATTACCATTTTGACACTTTTCAGAGACCTATATCTATTTCTGTATATTATTTTGTTGTTGAAATTTACACTAAATGAAAGTTAATTATATCACGAAACATACTGGAAATTTATAAGAGATATATGGATAATAAGAGCAAAAAATATCGCAATGAAAGTCAGGCTGCTTGAGTTCTCTTTCTGAAGGTGATTTTTTCGTAGAAAATTTCAAGTAATTTACAACCATCATAAAAAGGAAAGCATACCTATGCCTACCAACGAAATAGGAAATTGTTTCGGAAAGATTAGCTTGTTCTTATTTGATATCGTGCCAGTCCCAGGCCTCATTTAAATACTATTAAAAGATTCTTTTAAACAACCATGCTATGTTATTTTGAACATAGGAATTGCATTGGTACATAAACATTTCGAAAATTCGAAATTTGATATTTTTTTAACCAACCTAATGTTTATTTATCACTTTTTCATACACATAATTTATAATCTTTCTGGAGTCTTTCATCCTAATTGTTCGATGTTTTTACCTATAGGCGCGCCAGCACGTTAAAAATTATTCAAAACTACTATTGAGTACGGCCGCGGAAACAGCCTGGCACCATCAGTTGCATAAAAGCGGCGATTTTTAGGGATGAAATACACTTGTTTACATGCGATTGAAAATGAATAAATTTTTACTGAAAATAAGAGTTTAACTATCGGATAACGAGAGTGCATGTAGAAAAACTGATAAAATCTTGATTCAGTGAAAAAAACTTTTGCTCGAGTTTATTAAACGGTTTGCTCGGAGTTGATTTCTAAATTTCTCTGTCTATGACAGATCTCCTATCGGATTACAAATATCACAAAGTATGTCAGTACCCTTGTTTTTCGAAAAAGATATCAGGACAAATTATTGTGTTAATTGGATAAGTAATATTATATATGTTGGCATATTCATACGATCTATTACTTTTGTAAAAGTAATGCTAGTTGTCAGATTTTGAGGTTAGAAAGTTCAATTATCCAAGAATATTTATGGAGTATATTTTATTTCAATTTAAATGACATTGAGTATTTTATTAGTTGTCTTGAGTTTTAAGTGAAACTTTTTTTCAACAATTCGCTATGTTACGTGAAAAAACTTTTTTCTTAGGTTTGTTGATTATATTAGAAGCGACAGAACGCAGTCAAAAAGCTAGGAAGGAAGGGCAATTCGAATTGTTGTGTGGTAAACTGCTTTAACAGTTTTAAAAATACTGGTCCTGATGTGCATTTTTATGCTTTTCCAACGTATCACAGAAGTCTGTAAATTTCATTTTTTTAAAACTGCATGTACATTAAGGAGGTCCAAAAACGCATGGCAAAATTTCTTTTCATACTAGAGGCCAACGATCCCCCTCATATGGTTCCAAATCGAACTTTCGAGCACTCTATTCTCGTTTTTTTTTACTTAAAATTATTTCTGTTGGTCTAGTGGAATATTTATTAACATTGGTTCATTAATTTTCGATTATTTAAACAAATCGAATATGTTGAAATAATATTTTTTTCGAAATTTTCTAAAATAAAAAATTATTACCATTTCTTTGCTGGAATATTTATCAACATTGGTTAGGCCAATTTTAATTATGTAAACAAATTCCATTTGTTTAAAACCAATTCAGAAATATGACAAAATTATTGTTTCCAACAATCAGAAGTTTTAATATAAATATCAGAAAAAAAACTAACAAATTTATTTTAAAAAATATTGTTGAAACAAATTAAAGGTTCTTGAAAATAAATAATCATTTATAAGCTCAACGAGTGGAAAATATCTGAAAATAAATTCATTCACTTAACGATAATACAGTAATATTTTTAATTGAAAAAACAAATTTTGGAAAAAAAATTATTTAACCAAATGGAATGTGTAGAAAAAATTAAAAATTAAGTAACCAGTGTTGATCAATGTTCCACTAAAGAAGTAGTCATAATTATTCAAAAAAATATAAAAAAATATGCCCGCTTCGCGGGCACATTCCCATTGCGCGCTTCGCGCGCGGCTCGCTTCGCTCGCAAGTTTGAACGCGCCGAGGGCGCGCGACTGTTGGTTCTCGCGCTTCGCGCTCGACAACGTATTTACCTCGCGCTACGCGCTCGGTCTTTATGTTTCCCACACATTTGTACACAGACCTTTTGAAATTAAAGGTCAAAGCATGAACAACTGTAATTTCATCGTTGTGAATTCTCTTTTGTTGAAGCTCCTTCGGCTTTAGCGAACTCATTCTTATCACGTATCTCGTGCTTCGCACTCGATTTTGTCCAAAATGTGAGCTTTTCTACATTATGTTCAATACTATTATGTATACCTAATGTACATTATATTTATTTCTGTACCTCGATCTGGTACTATGAAGAGGGTTCTCAAAGCACCTACGGCCTCGACGATTACATTCTCATTGCGATACTCGCTGTTCGCGCTCAGCAGCTAGGCTATACAGAAGATTGCTTTTGAAAAATAAAACCATGTGAAAACTAGTGAAAATTCTGATTAAAATTTTTCAATCTACCAGAAAATTTATTTTTCTACTTTTTGAAAGTTTTCAACATTTTGAAAAGTATATAACTTTTCTAATTTCCATCGAAATAAAAAATTTCATTGAGATAATTTTCAATTCTTTCACCCATCTGTAAGAAACTTTCACAAAAATTTCTGAAACTGCAAAAAAATTTTTTTTTCAAATTTTGAAAATGTTCTAAAATTTTTAATTTTGGTTGGAAATATCTGGTTAACAAACTTAACCTTCATTTTAAGACCCTTGAAAAGTTTACCAAAGGCTGACTCGATTGGACGAATCCTTCAAAAGTTAGCGTGGCGACAACATTCAGGTAACCATACAGACATACAGACAGACATAAAGACAGACATACAGACAGACAGACACCGATAAAATTTTATGATTTTCGGACTCTGGGAGTGCCGGAACATAAAGATCCGTTAAAAACCAGGGATCGAAAATTTGGACGAATACAATACAGTCTCATGAATGAGAATGTAAAAATTATTTAAACAAATTCTAGTTGTTCAAATAATTGAAATGGCCATACCACGCTGGATTTAGTTCTCGTTAGATCACTTAAGTTAAGCAGTGTTGGGCGCGGTTAGTACTTGGATGGGTGACCGTTCGAGAATACTACTGCGTGCTGTTGGCGTCGTGGGTGTGGTGAGCCCACACTTGTAGTTATTTACTACAAGAAACTATCCACCTAGAAACACTACCCGAATCGGGTAGTGTCACGCCTACCCTAAAAGGGAAATGGCTTAATGGTATACATACATACATACTAAACCAATGTTAATAAACATTCAACTAGACCTATAGTTATAATTTTTAGAAAAAAAACGAAATGTCGAAAAAAATGATATAAAAGAAAATAAATTTATTCAAATAATCGAAAATTTATTAACCAATGTTGATAAGTATTCCACTAGAATAATAGAAATGATTTTAAGTAAAAAAAAAACGAGAATAAAGTGCTCAAAAGGTCGATTTCGTAGAAAAATTTACATTTTTGGTTTGAAGGGTAGTTTTCAGGCTCCCGTGGATAATTTTCAACAAGCCCTTATACTTTCCCGTAAAACTGTCCCAAACTCTGAAGAATTATTCCAAAAACTCAAAAAACTGATTTTTTCCCATTCCTTTTCCCTGGGAATTTCCTTTCGCCCACCGGGACCCCAGGGGGGGGGGGGGAGTATCGTTGCCCTTTCAAAATAAAGTGTTTTTGGACCACCCGTATGTACATAACATATTCCAATTTTCTCTATTTCAAGCACATTTTTATTGTACAAAATAACAATCTTTATCAAGAGGAAAATTTCAAGCAATCCCGCATGTAATTATTAACTTGAATTTTTCACAGTGAGTGTCCCGTATCTCATTTCTAATTTATTAATAATTTTATTATAAAGAAAAATGTTAGGAAATTTATGATTATAATTATAGATTTCCCTAATACTTCTCTTTATGTTATATATTTTTTACTTAATAAACACCTGTAATTTAACGTCGTAAGGGGGAGAATGAATAGACGTTTGTTTGATTACGCTGCACTGAATTTTGCTTATTCCATTCACGTTCAACTCCTGCACCCTTACCACATGAATGACTGCTAAACTTTTTCCCTTATTGAGTGTTTCAGGGTGAAAATCGATTGAATTATTTATAGCTTGAAATCCTGTTTTTATTAAAATGTTCATCATCAATCCGCTTTTCGACATTCGACTGGGAACTTTTAGGGTTATGTTCATAACCAACAACGAAACTAGACCGGGTTTAACTGGAATGAAAAGACAATTTTTTCACGAAATCTTTTTGCAAGAAAGTTCCCCCCATTATTTTGATTCGTTTTGAAAAACGCTATATACGTTTTAAAGCAAGCATTTATGCATTTATTATATTTAAAAACAATGCATACGTGCTATCTTATGTAAATTTGACATTTCTATCCCTAAGATATTTTAGGCTTTGGCCGCCGCGGGTGCTGCCTGTCATATCCAGTAAATATCATCGTCATGTACGTACTCAATACTGAAATATATTAGAAACAATTGCGAATCAGGTGCCAAATCCCAGATGTAAATTACCGGTTTTCATGTTTTGCACGCCAGGATCTGGCATGTATAATATATTTGAGTCATTCATTCGCGAGTAAGTTCGTCAAATTACAATGGTGTTGATTTTATGGAAAATACAAAGTCTATTCTGTCGAAAAATAAACCTTCATAATTTTTGCCAATTATTTGTTAAAGGAGGGGTTCCATAAGCACTAATTCTTGGCCCTAAGCGTATTTCGTTCTTCATCAGTATTTGTACATCATTTTGGTCAAATTGAACGGGAAAAATAGTAGTTTTCTGTTTTTGAGAAAAATAGGGAAAACCAGTTTTTTTATGTAAATTATTTATCACCGGGAATACATCTCCCCCATTTATATTTAAATCAGGCACATCAACGAGTAGATCCATTTCTATATCGCCTTCCTCAATACTCTTCGTGACACAGGCCTACAAAAAGATTCTCGATTGAAAATAAAAATAACTTCCAAAATAGAGAATCTAGGCTAATTTAGTCAACGGATTCGAATTCAGCGTGCAAAAATCCACCGAAAGTAAATGTTCACTTTAAAGAGATGAAGGGTTGGTTCCTCGCAACTCCTATTCCGAAATAGTATATTGCGTACCAAGTGGGAGGCAGTAAGTTTTCTGGCAGCAAATCCAGAGTATCGAGTTGTGCCGTTTCGCGCATTTCAGGAGGTGTGCACTGAAACGCTCCACTTTCTTCCACATACGAAATTTTTGTTATCACTAGGTGGCGAGGCGAGCACGTTACAGTTATCGCTGAAAACATCGACCTATCTCTATCTTTATCTAACTAGAATCTATCTCCATTTGAACTGTTGTAAAAATGTAAGAATGCTTATGAAAAGAGCCCTTTTCGTTTTTGTAACGTCACGTACTCCAAACAAAAGTCATTTCGTGCGTCTTTATTCACATAGTTCGAAACACGCCATTTTTATATTCAGCCCATAAGCATGAAACACGCCGTTTACATGATAGTGTTGTGAAAATACGATTTTTTGTGATCTCAACATTTTGGAATGAAACTATTGGCATGTAAATTCACTTTGGGATACCCTCAGTGAACAACTGCATTCAATACAAGCTTCGAAATTATTATTATTTTTTTCCTTCGAAAGGTGTGACACAGAAGACCCAATTTCTGAGCAGCGAATATCTCTAGCAGATTTTCTGACCAAGTTAACTTGAAATCACTTCAGGATGTCCTCAGAATACATCCCCATTTAGTTAAAATGAAAAAAATAGTACAATATTCGCTTTCAACCAAAATCGCGATATCCGTGCCTTATATGTGTAAGGGTTAAAAATACAACCCCCATTACTAATTTAAAAAATGACTGTATGGGGATATTTCCTCAGGGCACAGAGGAGTGAGTTCACATGCCAATAGCTTTATTTAAGAAATGTGAGACCTCGAAGAATCGTATTTTCATAACATGGGTTGCAAAGAATCAATCCTTAATTTTGTAATGTAAGCAATCATTTTCGATGGATTTTTGCACGTTGAATTCGAATCCCTGGACGAAATTAGTCTAGCTCCTTTATTTTAGAAGCTATTTTGATTTTACAGTGTAAAAAATTGCCAGTTTGGCACTTCTGAGTCCAGATATCATAATAGATTGACGTGATGGAACATTTTGGGCAATGGATTCGGCTTCAGCACGCCGGTAAACTTCAGAATTACGTACAGAGGTCTTAGGGTCCAGAATGATGCAGGCCTGTGTTAAGGGAGGGAAACACCACTCGGCTCGGTTCGGTGCACTCACCTTGACCTTGGGATTGCGCGCGCTATTTCGAAAAAGGAATAAGTCATGCATTTTATTATTTTAAACACCTCAGTGTACAACCCAGGACTCCCAAGCTGGAATGTATTTCACTGGGACAAAGTTTTGGGTAGAGGTTTAAAGCCCTGTCGCTGAGGCGCTAACTACATTCGCCACACACTCAAAATTGTCACGTAGGTTATCAATCACTAAGAATAATTATTAAATATATTTTTAATGTTATGAAGAGCAGTAAGTGCATTTTTTTAAACACACAATATCAATTATGGAGAAACTAAATGTTAATTTAACCAAATATTTTGGAAAAATTGACAGAAATTTTTTTTATAGCACTGATGTTATCATAACACTTCATCCATCTCATGCATTTTAAAAAAGTGCCGATTTAGCCAGTAAATTCATTAATTTTAATTTCATCACGATTATGAATAAAATAGTTAATAATAATATTAAATAAATATATATTTATTGACGGTGTGGAAATAACAAATAAGGATGGTAATTTTATAAAATTCGCAATATTAGTTCTCTAAAAATTAAATACTATATTTTAACGAAATTTTATGGATATTATAAAAATTATAAAAGACTGAATCCAATTCAAATCAGGCAGGTTCTACATTTAAAGTTGCAGAATCTCTCGGGGACAAAATATGTTGTTTTTTAGAGGCAATTAGGCGATAGGTACTTGAATTTTTGGCTTTGTTTTTCTAAAAAACACCAACTTTATCTTTAAACTCGTATAACTTTTGACCTACTTGAGATATTTACGATTTCTTTTCAAATTCTGGTAGAGTTTATCGCCTTCTTTCGAAATCCGCGAGGAAATTAAAAAAAAAAACCTTCAAAATTAACCAAATGGCAGCAGTTTTTCTGAAAATGTTAAAAGTCGATTTTCTCAAAAAACCCACACTTATATTGTTTGTCAATTTTTCGCTAAATTTGTACTATCATAAGGAAAATACCTTGTGAGTTTAATGCGGGCTAAATAACTTTTGTGGGCGAGAGAATTTTTTTTCAAAAAATCGAACTTTCGCATTTTTCTTGAAAACAGCAACAGATACAAAAAAATGTTGAGGAAATAGTTGGCACATTTTAAAAAGTTCTACAAAAAGTTCTCTTACGCATTTATGATATCTTGTACCATTTCCGAGAAAAATGAAAAAATTCAATTTTCATAAACAAAAAATTGCCTTCAATCCTGGCTGATGGAAATACCCACCATTTTTGTTAAATATTAATCTAGGCATTATTTATTTATTTTTTAAACTGAGATTCAGATAAAGTTTTTATACATTGTAAAAAATACCTGGATAAAAGTGAAATATATTTATATATATTGAATATCAAAACTTTTCAGTCAAAAAATTTCTTGTCTTGACATTCATTTTGTAACTTAAATTGTTTCAGCAAAAAATGTTAAAATTCGAATTTGTGAAAAATAATTTTCTAATGATAAAAATTGTTTAGCCCACGTAAAACTGACATGGAGTTTTCTTCACCTGAACGTATATATTTTTTTAATATTTAACAAAAATGGTGGGTATTTCCATAAGCCAGGATTGAAGACAATTTTTTGTTTATGAAAATGGAATTTTTTCATTTTTGTCGGAAATGGTACAAGATATCATAAATGCGTAAGAGAACTTTTTGTAGAACTTTTTTAAATGTGCAAACTATTTCATCAACATTTTTTTGTATCTGTTGCTGTTTTCAATTCACTGGTTAAAACATAAATTCTAACGCGTCTAATTTAAATTAAATATGAAGGACCCATTTTTGGTCGACTGAAATGACAGTCTAAAGTCAACTGAAGAAAAAAAACTTTGTGTCGTTATCATATACACGTACTCATACACATATTCATGGATAATACATATTGAATTCTATCTTGTCGAAAGTTAAACACCCAACATTAATTTCTGTAACAATGGAAAATATATTTTGCCAAGAGCATAAATGTCTTCTTTTTTGTTAATAATATTTGATCTGCTGTTAATATGGATCATCTCTGAAATCATTCTTTTTTTATAGTTAGTTTCTCGATCAATAATTTTTAAATTGTCCCAATCAAATGTGTGACCAAAATTATGTTGGTGTTTATAAACAACCAACTCTGCTTTTTTCCTATTGATATGTTCATTGATCCGAGTTCTTAAAGATCTTTTTGTTTCACCCACACAAGATGCAGGACATTGTTTACAAGAAAATTTATAAACTAAATTCGTTTCATCCCATTTTTTAGAAGTATCTTTTCCTAATTTTATTACAGAAGTTGAACTTTTTTTAATTGTAGGGATCGTAGCAATATTACAACTATTTAGCATCTTAGACAATTGTGCAAAATTATTAGAAAAAGGAAGGCAAACTTTAAGTTGATGTACATTGGAACGAATCTGATTATTATGTACTACCTTGTTGCGAGAGTGATATTTAATTTTGTTCATGCGGACATTTATGTTTTTATCAATAAAACCAATTGGATAATTATTATTAATCAATAACTGTTTAATTATTTTTAAATTATTGGAGTGAAAATTATTGTGAGATAATAATATAGCTCTGTCAACAAGATTGTACACTATATTTTTTTTCTGTTGTATAGTATGATGTAAAAAAAGTGATAATGTGATTATCTTTTCTAATTAACGTCATGTCCAAAAAATTAATACTTTTATTTTTCTCTAATTCGAAGGTAAATTTAAAATTTTTATTATAAGAATTGAAGACTTGAATAACTGTATCAATATATTTATTTTTAATGCATATGATCGTGTTATCTACATATCTAAAATATAGAAGAGGAACACAATTGTAGATTTAAAATTTTTTTTTAGACATGTCACTTACAAATCATCCATTACGACATCTGCAAACAAAGGTGAAATTGGAGAGCCCATTGGCGTGCCATCAATTTGTTTGTAAATATCGTTATTAAAAATAAAAAAAAGTGTTTTCAAAAAGGAATTTCGTACAAGTTATGATGTCGTTGAATGGAATTTTACATTGATTGTGGATATAATCAATTCTTTTTTCCAAACTTTGTAAAACTAAGTTACAAGGGATATTTGTAAACAATGAACTGACATCAAGTGAAAGGAGAACATAATCGTCGTCTATGTATGTATCTTTAATTTTTTCTTTCAATTTGAAACTATTGTTGACATGTGATATGGGGATTTTTATACAATTTTTTAACTCATGGTAAATTATTTTGGCTAAAAAATATGTAGGACTGTTAATGAACATATCAATAGGAAAAAAGCAGAGTTGGTTGTTAATAAACATCAACATAATTTTGGTCACACATTTGATTGGGACAATGTAAAAATTATAGATCGAAAACCTAACTAAAAAAAAGGATGATTTCAGAGATGATCCATATTAACAGCAGTTCAAATAATATTAATAAAAAAGAAGATATTTATGCTCTTAGCAAAATATATTTTCCATTATTACAGAAATTAAATTTGGGTGTTTAACTTTCGACAAGATAGAATTCAATATGTATTATCCATGAATATGTGTATGAGTACGTGTATGTAACAACCCAAAGTTTTGTTTCTTCAGTTGACTTTAGACTGTCATTTCAGTCGAACAAAAATGGGTCCTTCATATTTAATTAAAATTAGACGCGTTAAAATTTATGTTTTAACCAGTGAATGTCAACGGTAATTTTTAAAATTTGTTTTTAACTTATACTATGTGCCTGTAAAAATATGTGTTATTTAAGTGGTGTTTCTTTATTTTAATAAATTAGCCTGATGAGGTTGGCGAACCAATGCCAACGAAACGTCGCACACTTTAACAAACAAATATGAGTTTTTGACTCATTTTGCCTTCATCCATCGAAATTTCTTCTTCAATTAAACTATGGAAGGCGAATTTTTGGTTTCTTCAATGTAAAATTATTATTATTATTAATAATTGCTATTGATATTATATTGATATTTTCGATAGTTTTGAAGAACAGATGACGAGGTCACTAGAATCACGAAGGAAGACTTAAATTAGGTCAAATACCATACTGATTTGAATAAGACAAATGTTTTTTTTAATTGCCTGTTAAATTTAAAATATTAATAACTTATTTTTATTGTAATTTTTCATTCAACTCGGCTCCCTAATTTGATTTGGATCCCACCTATAGAGTATAGATTCTAAAAGTACTTTCACAATTGGCGTTTCAAATATTGCGATGACCACGAATACTGACCGTAAAAAAAACATCTATAATAAAAGGAGGTGTTTCGGGTATGCACACGATTGAAACCCGAAACACTTCCTTCCATTATAATGAATCATCGTGAAAGCATTAAATTTATTGTAAAACATCTAGTTTAACATAATTAGAAACATATTGATGCCAAAGGGAGTGATTTTACTTTTAAATGTTTTACAAACGATAAACAGCGAATGTGAAATACACGTACTCAGATTCTATTAGTTTCAAATATTGATCTTTTCTGGAGATAAAAAGTGCAAGTCAGGCCATGAAAAACTTGTTACTGTTACAACACGATTACCTTCAACCAATGTTCACTAAAAGGAACTTGCTTGGCCATGTTTCCTGGAACCTGGCGACCAAGAAGGGTATACATTTTCAATGTTGAGGGTCTTTCAGAACGATTTTAAATTGTTGGCAAAGCGTTAAAAGATCATTTATTTTTTTAATTGCTCGTTAGGTAGCTTCCATTAATCACGAGATTGGTTTTTCACAAATGTTCTAAACCATTCCTCCCAACCCTATACGGGGTGTCCGAGACTCAAGTGTCCGGACTTATATAGCTGCATAAAAATAAAAAAATAAATCGAAATTTCCTTTTCGAAAAATCAGTAGAAGTTCTAGTTTTCATGTTACAAAATATTTAGGCTGGACCAATCAGGAGCGCGGTATAAGCAGGCGTGCGTGCGTGAGTGGGATTCCAACGTAGTGTTATTGAAGCAAGCGCCGAGGTGGGGTTAGCGACGCGACAGGAGAACAGTGGTAACAACAATGAGTTAGACTTCCGCTCACGCACGTACGACTGTTTATGCCGCGCTCCTGCTCGGTACATCTTAAATATTTTATGACTCAAAAACTAAAACTTCAACTGATTTTTGGAAAAGGCATTTTCCATTTATTTTTTTATGGCCATAAAGTCACGTGACCGGATTTTTACTTTACCGACACTTGTTTAAATTGTTAACTTATTTTATCACGAATAGCCACATCGAGTTGAAAATTTGGGATAATAAATAAGAAGCTCTAAGAAAGGCGGCTCTGGTCCTAAATTGTAATAATCGTGAAAAAAGTTGTTTTTTTTTTGTACAAAATTTTTGTTTTGTTTTTTGTGCTGCTTATTTATTATCCTAATTTTTGAACTCGATGTGGCTATTCGTGTGAAAATAAGTTGACAAATAAAAAAAGTGCCTGTAAGGTAGGAATCTGGTCACGTCACACACTCATCACATGGCCTTAATTGCAAATTCTACATTTACAATAAGATATTTTTATTTCTTTGCGTAGCATTTACATAAATATTGAACTATAAAAAAATTCGATCTATCTTCACTTGAAGAATCCCGATATAAATTTGTATTATACTGTACTTTGTTCTACACTGATAAAAGGGGTAAAGTCTGGATCATCTGCTTAGATGTAGATAGATTTAAAAAATTGAAAACGTGGATTACCAAAACGTGGTCAAAATATTGGTTAGAAGTGTGATACTTTTAACCTTATATATTTCAAAATCAACCAAATTGCGCGGGTGTTGCGAAAATATTCGAAGTCAATTTACTTAAAAATCCCCACAGTTTTTTTTCTTTTGATTTTACCCTACAATCGTTCTAATGAAAAAAGTATATTCGATAATAGTCTGCCCTGTATTCGCGCCTAGAAAAGATAATTTTTTTTCTGGAAAATGGAAATTGATATTTTTGCCAAAACGACACAAGATTCGAAAAAAGTCGAAGGGACAAAATTGTTTGGTCAACAAATTTCTGGAAAAATTTCTATCGACACTTCTATCCCGCTTTATTTTTGATATTTTTGCGAAAATATGTATAAAATCCTTTGAAATTTATTTTTTCTCCACAATACCATTTTACGGTGTCAATAAAAATAAAGAACATAATTTGATAGTTCCAACACCATTTACATCATCTTTTTTCATTGAAATCGGTATTTTTGAAAGAATTGATACTCTTCATTTTTTCTAACTCACATAATTTTGTTCCATCTACAGGTTGTTAAAACTATTAAATTAAGTTCTTTTTGATATTTGATCACACAATAAAATTGTCTTGGTGAGAACAAATAAATGTTAAAGGATTTGATACATATTTTCACGAAAATCTCGAAAATAAAGCGTGAATAAGAAAACTGTCAAGTGACCGGGCAGACTATCACGGAATATACTATTTAAATCAGGGACAAAGTAAATATTTTTGGCAAACTAAAATTATCTATATTATTATTTAGAAAAAACTGAATGTGGAATAGAACTCAATCAAAACGTGTCAGCTTCAAAAGGCTCTAATGGCGGTTATATTGGAGCTGGAACAAAGCTTTATTTTTATTTTTAGAGATAATTTAGTCTACTTTCGTTTGAATTGGAAACTTCCATGTAGAATTCAGGAACTTAAGAACACCGGCAGTGGGGACGCTAACATCTGAAATTTGGGCAGATTTCCCTGGCCCTGCCTGCTCTACAATATAAGGGTCGCGCATTACGCTGTTTTTAAAAGAAAAAGTAACTTAAAGCGCTTATTTTCTCAAAAAACCTGACGTAATAGAAAGATTTCGTTTCAGATCCGGATTCAGCACCCAAAATTTACCGTAAACACCTACTTTTGGTTACAGTACAGTTAACAATTTTTGTGTGGTTATGTTGTTTAAAGCACGATATTATATATATTTTAGCTGGAATGCATTCAAATATACCAATTTTTAGAATTTGGAAATCTTCATTACTACAAAGCTTCTTCTACGACAAAGCGAAAATTAAAATGAACATAGAGAAAAGGGAGAAAAAATAAACAAAAAAGGCATATAGTGTCTGCATATGCGACAAATAGTAAAAATTAAATTTACACTATACCTCGTAAGTGGTGGAAAGTTCGCGAAAGAAAGTTCTGACTTTCTTGATGACACATTCGCTGTCCGGTGCCACAACGACGTAAGCCACATCTCTTGATCCCGCATAAGGTTCTAGTAAGAGTTTTTCCCAATAACTGAGGGCATAGGGTGAGAGCGACAGCCAATCTCTGTCATAACCAACAACCAATGCAGGTATTGGTTGAGGTTCACAGCGATCATCGGCTCCCCTACCAGCCAAGCGATGGAATTGTCGCCAAGTGAGGGGTCCTGCAACAGTATATGGAGCCTCCCACATACGTGTAGTGCACTTCTTTTGCACCGCTTCTTGTAAAAGAGGTTGAAGCGTTCTCATCATTCGAACAATATCTCCGCTACAATCAGGTCCTTTTGCTCTGAGAAATGCCCATTGGTGTACACCGTTGACACGATTCATTCGTTCGTTTTGAGTACCATCAACTTTTCCTTGATCTAAAGCCGCCAAAGATACTTCGTTCCCGTCGTTGAATTCTAATGTGTTAACTGCAGATGACAAAGATGGACAGCTTTTTGTCATGGCATAAATTCGTGCTGCCCTATACAAACTACTAGCTGAGCTTTGAACTATTAAACATTGTTCTCTTAATAGATCTAAAATATCGGGCGGCATTGAATCTAGAGTCTCCGGCTGTTTATTGCTGTTGCTATTGCAAGAAAGAGACGAGAGGGAGCCTTTCTTTTTATCTGCAGGATCCTCAGCGATTCCCGTAATTTCCATCTCATCTTCATAAAAAAGTCCTGCTCTATGAGCCAAACGTCGATTAACTACTGCACTAAACCCACAGCTGCAACGAATTTGATCCTCGTCCTGAAAAAGAGCACTGCTGGGTCCCCAGGAACTGGCCAAATATACACCCGCGTCGGCACCTTTGATATTGCCCACAACTTTCGGACTAGCATTACAAACGCACAAACTGCAGCTATCGAAATTATGGTCTCGGAAGATATTGAGGGCCGTATCACCGAGCAGAATGTTGACCACTAGAGAATTCGATTCTGGCATACGTGTGGGACCTGGAGTATCAGCTTCGATACTATTTGGATTTTTGTTCAGGTAAGAGGAAGTTGTGGATGTAGCTGGACTCGGTTGATCGTAAGGTGGCGGAGGCTGTCTTCCAGATATGGTTGTAGATCGATAAGGACCACCTGCCCCTACAGGCGCTGGACTTGGTGGACAAAGCAGTTGTTGTACCGAACTAGGTCTAGTCGTCGGTGCAGTTTTCTCCGAAATATTTGAAGCTGAATTATTGCACTGCCAAGAGGGTCTGTACACGCAGTGCGCTGGCAGTGAAATGGGTGGCAGAGATTGGCTTGGTAAATTTGTAAGAGGAGCGTATTTCGAAGAACCAACAAGTTTACAAACTGTAGATGGCTTAAAAACATAGGACCAATCTTCAATTGATTCTTCGGGAGGGGATCCCATATTGGGATATATATCTGGAAGATGCCTAAAGGACCGCTGAGATGCAGAAAGTTCAGTCTGATCCATGGGCGGATCATTCAGCTGGCACGGTGAAGCGACGGGATTATGTTCGAGCGATGGTGGAGTAGGAAACATTTTAGACAGTTCTTCAGGTCTTAGTGCGCCTACACTTCGACTGTTGTGCTTGCTCACTCCCTCTAATCTTGATTCCTCGTTTAATCCACCAGATTTGTTGGATCCTGGCGGTGTTTGTACTTGGAGCTGATTTAAATTCTAAAAACATAAAATAATATCAAATAATCTTATGATTGAACAATAATTCATTTGCTCCTCTGCCTGTGCAAGCATATTTCCACCCCTTTAGATCAGCAATGTACACGGATAGTTCCCTGACTCGCATCTCTTTTCCTTCTCCTCACAAACCCGGTCGCTCTCTACCGAAGGTGGTCAGAGAGGGGATTTACGAGTGACAAATTTTTGAACTTTGGACTTTCCGTGGACATCCCTGCTTTAGATTATTCGCAAGCAATAAGCAATAACAATCCCCTCACGAAGAGGACTCTGAGCGTTCTTAAACCTCTTCACAGGCAGAGGAGAGTGTTAAATGATGTTCAATGTGGACTTGTATATCATCATATGGGCCCAGTTTGTTCATAGTAGATTATGAAATATTCGCGTTATTATAGTTCAAGGTTAAAGTTCGCTGTTTCGATTTGCCACGGGTTTCAATGATGGAAGTAATTATAGTTTTAACGAGTTTGCCGTGACAATTGCATGTTGTTGAAACGCCGTTTGCGGGACTTTCAATTTTGAAAACGACGTGAATGAACAAACTGGACCCTTTTTATATGAATATGTACATAAATACAAATTAAAGTTGTTAAAAAATACTTGAAAAAAAATTCATCTCTACTAACTGCTCCTTTTAATTTCAAAGTGACCCCAGATTTTTGACAGTTAAAAAAATAGATGACCCACACGCCCGTTTTTGTGAATAAAATGTTGATTTATTTGATGTAACACCTATTAATGGATTCTTTTACTTTGCATCCGTGCATTATATGCTGTTCAATGATACATTGAAAGATTCTGTGTATGTTTATGAGAATGAATTTCAGAGAAATGTATCTCTGAGATTTTTTTTCCAGTTCAGAAATGCCTCTCTGTGCTTTTGCACAACTAGCAACAGATATTACTTTCGGTCTCTACGATCATTATTTCAATGTTGATACAATTGTCTTCTGAAGTCAAATAAAATATATACTTTTACAGTAATAATGATGAAATTGAAGGATATTGGAAAAACACAAAAATCAATAACATATAAAAAATTCAGAAAAAAAGGTCCTCGGCAAGAATACATTGAATGCATGTCAAAGTAAAATATATTTCAAGTATGCTAATATATCTGAAAGAAGCACGAAGTCTCAACTTGCCAAGACGTTAACACAAGCAGTTCGGAAGAGGAAAAGTTTGTGTCCAGTGTTTACTTGCGTCAACCGTGGTTGAAACGGTAATCAAGTAACGACATGCTCACACCGAAAAATCAAATGCCCCACACATAAATCGTCTGTTCTTTTCCCTTACATATGCGAGCTACATATTCCGTAGGATTATTTTCCGTCCACAAATACATACATAAATTCTTTCGTCCATGATTAGTCGGCATCCTCGATGCGAATATTTCTAGTTTCAATATTAATTTTATGATTAATTCGAAATTGTGGTCCCTGAAAAGGCACCCTTATCAGATTTTAGACATCATTAATTGACAGAACTTATTTAAAAAATATTTAATAGCTTATGTGCGTACATAATTCTTCGTGCTTTTTTTACATTGGTGGGACGACGCATTTTTCGTTTATGCTGAATTTATAACGAAATTCTACTTATTGCGAACTCGTTTCGATATGGAATCACATCATCTTCAGGTTGTCTATTATTTAAAATCTCCCAAGAAATGCAATGTATTTACTTGTAAATTATAATAAATTTAACATGAACCTTCAAAATGAAAAAGACAACTCAATTCTCAGCGAGACCGACTAAACAAAATTTATAATAAATTCAGATCAATTTATTCATCTACTTAACAGCCCTCGATAAAAAATGTCAATACACCAGGATTAAACAAACACGAGGAATTATTTGTTTGAATAATTTATTAAACACTTATTTAAATTAGGTTGGTTAGGTGTTGGCCAGGGTAGAAAATTGTATGTTTATCCTTCCAAAAATCAGGGGTCATTTGGAGGTCCATCAAGCTAGCACCTCCACAATTGAAATTCCCAAATTTTTTGGCATCAGAATTTTGGGCTTTTTTTGGGCTGTATTGCCGATTTTTGGGCTCCACTACTTTTTTTGAAAATTCAAATTTTGTGTGGAGGTGCTGGCTTGAATCAAGCCAGCACCTCCACTACATAAAAATTTGAAAAAATTAAAAATCAAAGACGACAGAATTTTGGGCTTTTTTTGGGCTCTTGAACGCGCCAAAAACCAATTTCCAAAAACAACCCCTAGCGGAAATAAAACTACCCCCTATATAAAAAACAAACTAGAAAGAAATTAAATGCACCACAATTTCGGGCTTATTTTGGGCTCTCAAATTCACAGAAAAAAAATTCAAAAAACCACCCCCTATGAGCAAAAAACCACCCCCTTGTCAAAAATTACATCTGAAAAAAAATAAAGTGTCATGATTTTTGTCTTATATTGGGCTCTCGAATGCACCAAACAAAAATTTCAAAAACCACCCCCAAGTACACAAAACATCCCCAAAATCAAAAATCAAACATGGAAAACACGAAAAAAAAGCTGTTTTGAGCTTTTGAGAAGCCCAAAAATCAGAGACTATATTCACACTGCGAAATTCTAAAGAAGATCATTTTTTGAGAAAGTCATTTCTGCTGGGTGCCGAGGGGGTTGATTTTCACGCTAAGGGTTGAAGCCCAAAAATCAGTGTTGGTATTTTCGAGGAGCCCAAAAATCAGAGACTCTATTCACACTGTGAAATTCTAAAAAAGATCATTTTTTGAGAAATCATATCTGCTGGCTGCCAAGGAGGTTCATTTTGAGGTTAAGGGTTGGAGCCCAAAAATCGGTGTTGGTATTTTTGTGGAGCCCAAAAATGAGAGAATCTATTCACACTGTGAAATTCTGAAAAAGATCATTTTTTGAGAAAGTCATTTCTGCTGAGTGCCAAGGGGGTTGATTTTCACGCTAAGGGTTGGAGCTCAAAAATCAGTGTTGGTATTTTCGAGGAGCCCAAAAATCAGAGACTCTATTCACACTGTGAAAATCTAAAAAAGATCATTTTTTGAGAAAGTCATATCTGCTGGGTGCCAAGGGGGTTCATTTTGAGGTTAAGGTCACAGTGTGAATAGATTCTCTGATTTTTGGGCTCCTCGAAAATACCAAAACTGATTTTTGGGCTCCAACCCTTAGCGTGAAAATCAACCCCCTTGGAACCAAGGAGATATGACTTTCTCAAAAAATGATCTTTTTTAGAATTTTACAGTGTGAATAGTCTCTGATTTTTGGGCTCTTCAAAAATACCAACACCGATTTTTGGGCCAACCCTTAACGTGAAAATCAACCCCCTTGGAACCAAGGAGATAAAACTTTCTCAAAAAATGATCTTTTTTAGAATGTCACAGTGTTAATAGAGTCTCTGATTTTTGGGCTCCTCAAAAATACCAACACTGATTTTTGGGCTCCAACCCTCAGCGTGAAAATCAACCCCCTTGGCACCCAGCAGAAATGACTTTCTCAAAAAATGATCTTTTTTAGAATTTCACAGTGTGAATAGATT
>CAKNXH010061893.1:81667-107681 GCA_932178445.1 Andricus quercusramuli | reverse complement strand
AATGAACCCCCTTGGCACCCAGCAGATATGATTTCTCAAAAAATGATATTTTTTAGAATTTCACAGTGTGAATAGATTCTCTGATTTTTGGGCTCCTCAAAAATACCAACACTGATTTTTGGGCACCAACCCTTAGCGTGAAAATCAACCCCCTTGGAAACAAGCAGATATGACTTTCGCAAAAAATGATCTTTTTTAGAATTTCACATTGTGAATAGAGTCTCTGATTTTTGAGCTCTTCAAAAATACCAACACCGATTTTTGGGCCAACCCTTAGCGTGAAAATCAACCCCCTTGGAACCAAGGATATATGACTTTCTCAAAAAATGATCTTTTTTAGAATTTCACATTGTGAATAGAGTCTTTGATTTTTAGGCTCTTCCAAAATACCGACACCGATTTTTGGGCTCTAACCCTTAACGTGAAAATCAACCCCCTTGGCACCCAGCAGATATTATATATTTTGGGGATGTTTTGTGTACTTGGAGGTGGTTTTTGAAAATTTTGTTTGGTGCATTCGAGAGCCCAATATAAGACAAAAATCATGACACACTTTATTTTTTTTCAGATGTAATTTTTGACAAGGGGGTGGTTTTTTGCTCATAGGGGGTGATTTTTTGATTTTTTTTCTGTGACTTTGAGAGCCCGAAATAAGCCCGAAATTGTGGTGCATTTAATTTCTTCCTAGTTTGTTTTTTTATATAGGGGGTAGTTTTATTTCCGCTAGGGGTTGTTTTTGGAAATTGTTTTTTGGCGCGTTCAAGAGCCCAAAAAAAGCCCAAAATTCTGTCGTCTTTGATTTTCAATTTTTTCAAATTTTTATGTAGTGGAGGTGCTGGCTTGATTCAAGCCAGCACCTCCACACAAAATTTGAATTTTCAAAAAAAGTAGTGGAGCCCAAAAATCGGCAATACAGCCCAAAGAAAGCCCAAAATTCTGATGCCAAAAAATTTGGGAATTTCGATTGTGGAGGTGCTAGCTTGATGGACCTGTCATTTGGACCCTACAAGAAATAATTTGTAGAAATGACAGCCAGTATGGTTGAATAAACAGTCTTTCGGCTAGTGCTTTTTCGACATTTAAATTTACCATGCAATTATTATCATTTTTCATTTTTGTAACATACAAGTCTTTTAGGTAATAGTTGAAACATTCCATAACCCCTTTATTAAAAAAATTACTTTCATTTTTTTAAGCGACGCATCTCAAATTATTCTAGATAAAAAGTAATTAGGAAAGTCTACTTAAACTATTTCGTGAAAGCTGAGTAGATTCGACCTATTGACCTGGGATCGCCAGTAGATACCTTTGGAGACCCTTGAAGGGATAACAACTCACAAAGTCAGATGTTAGTTTTATTGTTTGTTAATTACAAAAATTCCAGGATTTTATTAGGACGTGCTTACGAACAGTAATACTAAAAAATGAGTGCCACACATTTTTTCAGGAATATAATCGCTGATCACATTATCACTAGCAAACTTCAGTAAGTAAGCGCTATCAGGAGATGACAGCACCGAGTGAGAAGACGCTATTTACAAAAAAATTAAGAGTCTTGTCTCCAACGAGATATTCGTCCTAGTCGACAGACATATATTTTGCAAAGAAAAGGTGATTAAGTGCCGAACTGTGCTGAGGAACAAATTTACATTGACTATTTCTTCAAAACTTTTGCGCCCGTCTCCCACCTCCGTATTTAAATGCAAAAATGGACATCGTGGTCTACATGGAGCGGCCGAAATTGTTGAATAAAATGCTCAGAAGAATAGCACGAGGAAAAATGATCCTGACCTTTCGAGACGAGCCAAGGAGATGATGCTGGATTAAATGGATGGCACAGCTAAGGTATGTAAACTCAATGAAGGTCTATATGGTTTACGCCAAGTTGGCCGCCAGTGGCATGCAAAATATGGATTCAGTTCTTCAGAACATTGAGCTGTCACCGACAAATGCTGACCCGTGTATGTACACCGATAACGTCAAAAAGACGTTCATTTTAGTTTATGTAGGTGAAATTTTAATGTTGCCACATGTTGCATAGCAGTCGTTCAGAATCTGCTTGTTTGTTCGGTCGTTAACCGTTTCCAGCTAGTGCTAGTGTATGCTCTCGCTTTCCCGCCTTGGAGTCGATCCCGAAGGAAGCTCCTGACCTCTCAACGGTACTTCTCCGGACCATCTCCACATCCACGGAACTTTAAACCAGGGATCCGTCCAAAACTATCGTTTCGTTACGTTACGTTATCCAAAAAGTACCGAAACTTTTGTTTACTTTTCGTTACGTTTTGACAGATTGGAACAAAATTAAAAACGAAATTGTTATGACTTGATATTTTACCTGTCTGCCTTTTAATATTTACATCAGGTGCACAAGGATTCGAATGAACTATTTTTTTCAAAATACGCGTGATTAAAAAATTTCGTTACAATTTCGGTATTTTGAATAACGTAACCTAAGCCGAGTGAATATAGTTACGTTTTGGCAGTATGGAAACAGAACCAAAATCACGAAAGTATTTTGTTTCGTTTCGGTCGGATCCCTGCTTTAAACCTCTTATCACTCAACGCCTCTACGCTCTTACAAGGGTGACCCGATCGCCAGTGCCTAGCCACGACCTGGCCATCTTCATCGCAGCTGTAAATAGCAATAAAGTGCCTTTATTCTTTTATGAAAGGTCTTTCATTGTGTTATCCTTCATCGGCTTTCCACTTTCAATTTTCCTTTCTTGGCATTACCCCCGTAATACACTCGACAAATTGTGTCAACTCGGTAAATTTGTTTCTTTACCCTATTTTATCGTATTTTGCTTTGATGTAGATCAAAGGAACTTATTAGGTGTGACAATTATATCACCTGCGAGAACAGAATTTGGTAACAAGCTATAATTACAGTTATTTAAATAAAAATGCACAATTAAGCAAGAATAATCGATAAACTGTAGGCATCTCATACTTGCAAGTTTGGTCAATTCATATAGAATATTGTATGTAACGCATGGATAAATTGTGTTTTATAAACCTCTTTTAGTTCTGAAAGTAGCCGTTCACATGAGAGAAGGAGTGGACTGTACCATTAGAAGCCTATAATACTCCTAGGACTATTATAAACACATAATCGTACATCATCGCCCTAACACAAAATACGTCTCCTTAATGCTGACTCATGCTCTGGTAACAAGACTGAATTTGTGTCCTAGGTATATAATATACTATTAATGATTATAGTTGAAGAACCTCTCAATATTATCCAAAGATGATAGATGGCTATGATTAAAATGAATGACAAAAAATCAACTCGATTCGTGCGAGTTAAGGGGACTTGAGAGAAGCATTTCGATTCATTAAGAGTCCTCAGCATTATTAAAAAAAGTTTTTATCCGTATTCGTAAAAGATATTAGTCTGACTTAAAGATCTCATGAACTAAAACCAATTGGCAAACTCTGAAATTAATATGTAATGATGCATTGACACGAATTCGGGACCCTAATTTTTTTTCGCCGAATTCGGACAGATACAACATCTAAGAATGCAATAACTTCTTCACCAATTGGAACAGTATGTTTTTCTCAATTGGTTCTTTTTTGCTGCATTGTTACGATTTGTAAATTCCGGTATAGCATCGTACACGGAGAAACTCTGGTACGAGCAGTTTATGTTGAAATAAAAATTTTGTTCATAGCACTAGCCACAGTTACCAACACGCTGCCCGCTCGCGAATTAACATGAGCCGCTCGTGTTAATGGCAACAGCAGCGCGAGCTTGGTAAGTGTTGCGATTGACTCGGTCCGTTCTTGGGATTGGCAACAATCTCTCGTGTTAATTTTCAATAGCGCGTGGTGTCAAATAGCTCTAACGTTTATTGACAACCGCGCTGGTCTCTCGGCTCATTCGTTGCAACAACTTTCATTTTTGTTCAAACTTCACTATGCTGATCGAGAAGAACTAACCTGCATGCACGTCATGATTGATAATTCGTGCAGCTTAATCTGAATCAATAAACTTGTGGCTAGGATCGGTTAGCAAGAGCTTTACTGTTTTCGATCCAATATAATCATTATAGTTTTAATTTAGAAATCCGATGATCTAGGCAGACAATTGTAGGTATAATTTTAGATATTCTGATTTTCTGATAATTAATTTTGGAAGTTTAAAAACAAATGAAATTATTTACAGTTCCACTTCTAAAATTTCATTCCCAACGTTCAAATCTTACCCTTTTCTTGAGAAACTTCTAATTTTTATTTTTTATTTTTCGGAAATTTTACTTCCGCAGCTTTCTATGGCAAGTGTCACTTCTCAGATTTTTTATGCTAATTTTGGTTCTTGATAGATCTAATGGAATTGAATAAAATTTTATCATATATGATTGATGGAATTATTTCCAAGATTAATTTCTATAATGAATTTGCCTATTTCATTTACTAAATTCAGATGAAAATTCTACTTTGAAAGTTCTGTTCAAAAATATTTTCTTCAAATTCTATTGCGAAAATTAAAATTATCTGTGAACACAAAAAAAGTAAATTTATTACATACTTTTCTATTTTGTAACATCACTGAACTTACTGATTTCTTTATCATTTTTTGAACTGTTGTTCACCATGTATGAATCGTCTAAAAAGATTACCCAAATTATCAAGCCCGCAAAGTACATTTTACCATAACACGTATTTCCTTAGTACTTTCAGCATTTGTTAATGCGGCGAATGAGTAGAAAGAATACATGCGCGGTTGTCACTAAACTTTAGTTATTTGACACCACGCGCTATTGAAAATTAACACCAGAGATTATTTCCAATCCCAAGGACAGGCCGGGCTAAACTCAACACTTACCGAGCTCGCGCTGCTGTTGCCATTAGCACGAGCTGCTCGTGCCATTCCAAAAAAAAATTATTTCGACACTAACCGCTCGTGCCAAAAGCAGTGGCAGCTCTTAATGCGGTCGCTCCGTGTACGTTCATTTATTGACAAATGGCGAACAAATGAATGTTGGTTAAACGATGAAGAAAATATAATTTTAATCAAAAAATCCAATCGAAACAGTGATAAATTCAGTCCATTGTTGTTTTAAATAGAGAAAATTGTCGAACCTCCACTTGTCATGATATCTAAGCTAAAGGACGGACGCATCTACACTGGTATTACACTTTTATTAAAAATAATGGACTATTTAGAGATCCAGCAGAAAGTATCTATATTTCTTAAGCCTAATTCAGTTGCGGAGCATTATACATGAAGTAGAGAACAAATCTGTCTTCTGCTTTGATTAATAAATCGACACTAAATATTATGTGTGAAAATCGCAATAAGAGTCGTGCATAAATTAAGTAACACTTTTTTTGGGGAGGGAGGTCCAGCTTAGTGTTACCTAATGATGAAAAACTACAGGGAAAAGTCTTAAAAAGCGTTGCATTCCCTATGTAGCGTTCATTTGGAGGGGGGGGGGGCAAATTTGTCGGAAAATTGCGTTACATAATTTATGCACGATCCCTAAGTTATGTAAGAATACGCAGCAGAAAATCGATCAGTTGATAATATCACTTGACACCTTTTGTAATGTAGGACAAGAATTTATCTCACAAATAGAAGCCTAATATAAGACTACTATGTATATGCATGTCGGGTAAGTTCGGGAGAGATGGGCCACCGGGAGAGATGGGCCACCGGGAGAGATGGGCCATTCTTCCCGATTTTCATGCACTTCACACGATCGCGCCCGTTTGCAGCGGTAGTGTACCTGTCAACACGCAAACAAAAAACGTCCTTCAAATTCGTAATTCGATCTTATTATTTTCGAGACCAAAAACTTTCCTTTTTTCTGTCACTTTCAGAAAAACGCTAAAGATTTTAAGCCCTCATATATTTCTTTGCGATTACGCGAAAGAATCAACAATATTCATATGTAGCAGATTTGGACAAGAAAACATAACCTCTTAGAAGGTACTTTTTTAGGCAATATTAAATGTTCACATTGCGGCGTGATCGCGTGGCCCATCTCTTCATGTCAATTCGGGCGAGATGGGCCATTTCTTTAAGTACATATGAGCCAGTAGATAACCTGAATAATGCAACTAAAATTTGTAACTGTTTGTCTATTTTTCTCATTGAGTGAATTAATAATTAATTCAATTTATCAAAAAAAATTGTTTAAAAAAATAATTGTTGTTTATAACTATCTTCATCTATATAAATGCCAGATAGTTGCGGTTATTTCTGAAATTTTTAACTTTTTTCCATTTTTCACTTAGTGCGGGTAATAATTATTGCAAATTAACAAAAAAAGTTGCCTAAACCATTGATTATTGTTTATGACCATCTTCTCATAAATAAGTCCTGGAAAGTTGCGTTTTTTTCTGAAATGTTTAACTTTGTTTTACCTTTGTAGTTATGAACAAATAATAAATTAACATTATAGAGAGAATGATATTTTAAACAATCTCTTTCTTTTCTGTGGATATATTTTTCTGAAATAAAACAGATATTTGAAATATGCATCAAATTTTCTACATGGATCGCATTAAATACAACTTTTCCTTGAAGTAGTTAGATAGACTTCGGTGAGGTGTCATAATCAATTAATTATTTGTTTGAGGTCTTTTTAATTTTTATGTATGTGTATTTTCATCGACGAGAAGTGTTTTCTCCAGGGTAGGGGGGAGGGGGGGGGGCTGATATTGCAATATTTGCAATTCCAAATTTTGCTTTTACGCTTTGCAATAAACTTCTTGTAGTAATTAAAAACAAAATTTTTACAAGTCATTTAAAGATCTAGTTCTCCTACCTACTCTTAATTATTCCATTCTTTGTTGTCTCTTGTGCAAAACAGTTTTTTGTTTATATTATTTTTTTTAACATTTGGAACTTGTATTAATTATTACCTCACTAAGTGAAAAGTGGACAAAAAGTTAAAAATTTCAGAAAAAACCGCAACTTCCTGGCATTAATATAGATGAAGATAGTTATGAGCAACAATAATTTGTTTAAACGATTATTTTTGCTCAATTTAATTAATTATCAACTCACTCCAAGTGAAAAATGGGCAAATAGTTAAAAATTTCAGAAAAAACCGCAACTTTCTACCATCAAGGAAAGAAAATATTATTAACAATACAAATTTTTGTAAACAATTATTTTTGTTCACATTGATTAGGTATTATCTCGTTCTAATTTAAAATTGGACAAAAAGAGAATTTTTTTTTTAAACCGCGACTTTCGAATGAGGCCCATCTCTCACTGAAAAATAATATTGAAAACGAACAATGGTCAAAAACTCTAAACAGTTCAGTGTTCTATAGCCTTTGAACAATGTTTTAGAGATTTTTACGAGGGGCTATTCACTGAGTTGAAATGAGTGAAAGAGTTCATGATTTTCGAAGAGTACGTAATCTTGAGTCTGAGTTGATATGAGTGAAGAGAATCTATTCAGAGTTGGTAAGAATCGTCGAGAATCGAAGAGAATCGAAGAGAATCAAAGAGAGTACGGATGATTTGGAAGAATACGCGAAGATCAGGAAGAGTACAAAATGAGTTGAAAGAGCATTGAAAGAGTTCAAAGGAATTGCCGACACGGTGAATGTCAGATGATTTTTCGGTGAATCCGCATAAATGAAAAATAATTCATATGAATCACTCATTTTTATTTTATACATACATAACACATATAATACATATAATACACTTCGACGTATAAAAACTTTCTTTGAAATTAAATGCATGTATACAAAATACATATATTATATGTATTATATATGATACGTAAGCAGCACGTCACATTGTAAAATAAATGTCAGAATCCTATAAATTTCCGTTCAATGGACAAAATATTTTTCCAGTTAAAGGGTGGCAATACAGAGGTAGATAACCCATATTTTTATCGAAACAAAGGTTTACTTTATAAAAATTCTTCAAAGATGGAATAAACATCGTGGAAAAATGTTTGTTTCAAAATAGAATTTTTTGATACAATAAGGAAAGAAAAAAATGGTAACACACTTTAGTTTAAATTTCAATTTCGTAGTACATATTTCTTAAATCTTCTCGCACTAATAATTATTGAACTTATTATCGTTCATTGCGCAAAAAATAAATTTTAATTTTCTTCGGATTTTTAGAAAAATATTTCTGTCATGCTACTTTCGGAATTATTAATTTTTTAAAGTAGGTTTCGTTTATTGAAATGCGAAAAGTAATTTAAATCTTTTAGTCTATTATGAACGAAACATCTCGTTTATAAGAAACCTTGCTACTGAAAAGTTTTTTTTATTTATCAAGATATAATTTATCTTTTACTCAATACGCGGAGATACGAAGAGATTTCTAGACATTTTTTGGAGACTCTACCAATTATTTTACAGATTGCAATGAACAGACTTTAATATTTAGGGTCGCGACTTGACCGGGAGAGACCGGGAATTTAATTAAAAAACTGAGAATTTACTTCTGATTGTAGAACAAATCCAGTTTTTATTATTTTAACAATTTTGGTCAATTTAGAAAAGTTGAAGTTTCATCATTTCAATTTAAAATTCTTCTCTGGTTGAATATGTAACTACTTCGTTAAAAATAAATTCATCTTTTTTTTGTGAAAATTCAACTATTTGGTTGAAAATTGATAATTTGCATTCAAAAATTAAACTATTTGTTTGAAAATTTATTTACTTTGTGGGAATACTATCCATTTTCGGTTGTAAATTATTTTTTTTTAGTTCAAAACTCAACTATTTAGTTGAAAATTTGCCTTCTTTATATTTAAATTCAACTATTTCGTTAAAAATTCATGTATTTTTTGGTAGAAAATTAATCTTTTATTTGAAAATTAATATTGTTTAAATTCATATCTTTGGTTGAAAATTCAAGTGTTCCAGTAAAGTATTAATCGTTTTAGTTGAAAATCCATCTTTTTGGTTTAACATTTAACTGTTCCAGTTGAAGATTCATAATTTGATTTGAAAATTCATCACTCTGGTTGAAAGTTGAACTATTTTGTTGAAAATCCGTTTTTTCTTGTTGAAAATTAATTTTTCCATCTGAAAGTTGGACTTCCATTTTTTGTAAAAATGAACATTTTTTACTGAAAAATTTCAGTTTTTTTTCTCCGTTCTCTGTTATTGGTTTAAAGGATGTTTAAAATGAACGTCATGAATTAAAATAAATATTTGCATTTTTTCTGGGACTATGAACATGTTACTTTTAGTTGACCGGGAAAATTGAAAAACTTGACCGGGAAAAACCAGGAAATGACCGGAAATTAGAAATCATTCGCTGAATCACCACCCTGATATTGTGAATAATTCTATAAGTTTTTTCTTTCGTCTCCGCTAATATAGAATGTTACAAGTATACATTTTTGTGATATTCAGCTTACAAATTATAAAAATTGTAAGTTGAAAATTTCGATGTTAATTCAGTTTCAGAATTAGAATGAGCCATGGCCATGTAACGGATTTTTTAAGGGTTTCACTACTCGGTTTTTTAGTGTTCATCAGATTACAAAACATTACTAAAGATTTCAAAAGGTTTCAAAATATTTCAAAGATTTTAAAATATTTAAAAGGATTTTGAACATTTTACAAAGATTTGAGAGATTCCAAAGATTTGAAAAAGTTTACAGTACACCAGATTTCTAGGATTTTAAAATATTTCGAAGTTTAGAAACGAATTCAAAAGGTTTAAGAACATTTTAGAAGATTTGAAAAGATTTCATCAAGATTTAAAATAATTCACTGATTTCAACGAATAAAAAAGATTTCACAAAAAAGATTTAAGAAAAATTTCACTAATATTTGAAAAGATTTCACAAAGACTTTAAAGATTTCACGAAAAATTACCAAAGAATTCGAAAATTTCCAAAGATCTTAAAACTTTCAAAAGATTTCAAAGGTTTTAAGGATAATAGAAAAGTTATAGTAAACTAGATTTCTAAAATTTCAAAAGATTTCACACAGATTACAAAGACTAAAGAAAGCTTTCACAAATATTTCAAAGATTTCATAAAAATTTCAAAAAAATTTAAAGATTTCAAGGATTTTAAAGTTTTTGAAGATTTCAAATATTTTACAAAAATTTGAAAAGTTTCCAAAAAATTTCACAGAAATTTTAAGATTTCACAACGATTTGAAGTATTTCAAGAGATTTCAACGAATTCACAAAGATTGCAAGGTTTTCAAAGACGACGTATGTTCGCAAAAAATTAAGAATTTGTTTATTAATGGTTCTGCCTTCTTTAGAAATTATTGACCAATAAAAAATGAAATGGCTCATTTTTTACACGTATGCAAACGCTTATGCGCTTGACCAGCAAAACCCCTTGAATTTCGTTCCTAAGAATCGCTGGACACCCTGATTTTGAATAAATGCAATTCTCTGTCTTTTCTAATGTGATTATTACCTTATTATCAATGACAATCTCCTTTATTACGCGTAAAATAAAAATATCAGCAAGTCAAACAGTAACTGAATATTCAGACTTCCGAAAGAGTTCAGCGAGAGTTCGTAAGAGTGCAAGTGACCGCGCTGACTTTACAGTGACCAACGCTGAGTCGAGAAGAATTGAGAAGAGTTGAGAAGAGTTGGGAAGAATTTACGTGATTCTCCCTGAGTTAGCGCGATTCCCTAAGATTCGGAAAAATTTCTCATGATCTGGCCGGATCATAAGAAATTTCATTTGACCTGTTTTGAGTGAAGAATGACTTTTAACTCATTTCAACTCAGTGAATAGCCCCTCGGATTTTTACCGATTTTTTACATTGATTTGGTGAGTCCTAGCAGCAATTAAAAAAAAGTAGCCCATCTCTCCCGAACTTACCCTACTTAGATTATACTAACACAGTGGAACATTTATGTCCGCACTGCTAAGGTCGTTAAATGTATCGAGTACGTATATTTTTTTCGAATATTCGTATTTTCCTGAGAGGGTATTTTCGGCAGTTGAACGTCTTGAAAATGTTTTCTCTCTCTCGAAAATTCAAGTTTTTCCGAGGGAATTCTCGTTTCTCAGTGGGAGCTATACTTCATTCTATGATTGAATGAGTAGTAAAATTATTTTGTCGCTGGTGCGACTGGAAGTGAATACACTTTATGTTGAAAAAAAAAGATCACGCACATACGGGATTTTCAAAGTTTTAACAAGATTTTCTGAACATGAAATGTAGGGTTTTTCGGGTATTTATTCGGGTGTCACTGTCAAAATACAAACTTGTGGGAACCTTCACTTCATAGGCATAAGTTTTGAAGGTGGTAGTCAAACTGATTTTTTTTTAAAATTAATAGTATTACATTTTTTGTGAGTTATTTCGCAAATTACAGAGGAATGTTTTTGTTTATTTGTTGGATTCCAATTTTTTATTGAAAGGTAGAATTTTGAATTCGTTAAGAAAATTGTTAATGAAGTAAAATGGAAAAAAATGTACTTCTTATCTACTTTTAAAGCAAGTCCCAGGGTTAGCCCTACTGAACACTCCTTGAAAAAATACGAACTTACGGAACTAGACTGTTTACATAAATACATTTAGTGTCCAGTCGTCAGCCCTGGATTTTGAAAACGTTCTTAGACTTTTATGAGGTTTCTATGGGGCTCAGATCCCTAACCATAATTCACTTAGACTCTCTAGTAGACGACTCCAGTAGTGAAAGCAAGTAGTACCTGTGTTAAGTATTAGAGAAATGCCACTTGCCACACTGAATTTTTATTTTCGAAAGTACGAAGTAAGTCCTGTAGCCCTAACCAATCAGTTAATGTGGAACCTACTGTTGTATTTCGATTCAATGCAGCTTTCTAGACAATTTTATTTCAACTGAACGGAGACTACAAGTGTTGGCTTATGTTGAAGGGCCGCTGAACTCAGCCACGACAAAAAGTATTGTTTGCAAAATGCCTTAGAATTTTTGTTGTTCAGATACATCAGGTTACTTTAAGTGTGGTAAACAATATCGCCTCTAATGTCAAGTATAGATGCAACGCTCCAATCCTTTTGAAAGAAAATAATTTCGAGTTCAAGGGTTTATATCTTGTTGTTCTGGCGATTACAACTCATTCTCCAAATTCAATTATTGGTACGATCGTTTTAAAGGTTCGTTCTCATCATAACTTAGCAGAGCCTGAATTTGAAATTTGATTCAAAGTTTCAAAGTTCAAAATGTTGAAAATCAAAATCGGTTAAAGACAAATTATGTAAATCGCTTTTTGTAAACACAGTTAAGAGAAATAAAGAAGGAAAATTTATTGCTGGAATCCATTTAATGGTAACTCTCGATGAAATAGGTGAATCCAAAGAACAAGCCTTGCGTCCGTTTATGAAATTGTAGAAAAAGTTAGAAAAAAGACCCAAGCTGAAGAAAGAGTACACATGCTTCATGACTAAGTACGAGGATGCCAAGAGAAGTAGATGAAGCAAAAACTTCTTTATCGCATTGCATTCCACATTATTGCGTAGTCCGGGAAGATAGAATTTCGACAAAGGTTCGAGCAGTAGACAAAACAATTCAAAAAGTGTTTACGCTGATAATTTGGTCATCGGTGCTAATACAATAGAAGAGGCTAAATCACTCGCAAAAGAAACATTCTGGGTTTTAACAACAGGAGGCTAAATCTCAGGAATCGGGATTTACGTGAGCCTCACGTAATAGAAGACATGAGAAATGCCGATAAATTTGAAAGTATATGAGAAACAGTCGATCATGTGAAGATTTCTTGGCACTTCATTACCGCGCATTCTTTTAATTTTTGTGAAATTTGGGAAACCGGAGTGAAATCCACCAATCACCTCAAGCGTGTCTATAGTAATGTCTTAACCACTGAAGAGTTGTACACTTTATTACTTTAAGTAGTATGACGGCCACTCAACTCTGTTGCGGATCCAGATTTGAGGCACGTACCAAAGAATCGACTCTTCAGATGCCAACTAGTCCAGCTTATAGTACGTAACGTAGCTTCAAAAATAAGCCAAATGGAGAAAGTAATCTGTAGAACTCAAGAAGAATACTCTTTTTTTTTTTGCTCAAGAACAAAGATCTTCTTCCATTGAGTTGGAAAGTGGGAAGAATATTTGAACACTAGCAGCGGTGTGCCCTTTAATTATTGACTACGATTGATTGTCAGTTATTTACAGAAATAACTTTCTTTTATCTGAGTTTAATTTTCATATAAAAATTGTTCCTCAGTCCACTCACTGAAGGCCTAGAATCTAAACTATCTTGTGAATTGCTGCAATACCTTTCAAATTTAATTTTAAAGATTTAGTATCTTGGTCTGTATGTTAGATATGGAGAATTCGTAATCGAAGATCAGTTTATATTCTAACAATTGCTATATTTATATCCCCCATTCTCATAATTTATTAGTTTTATAGTTTGTGTGCCCGTTAGGATCGCTGATTTATTAATGTTTGTGAACTGTGACATCTCAGAATTACAAAGCTCGCTAATACGCAGAAGAAGGGCTGGCTCAGTCTAGTAAAGTTTACTAACACGTCGAATAATGCGATTTAATGTGGAATCTACTGTTGTATTTCGATTCAATGCAGCTTTCTAGAGAATTTTATTTCAACTGAACGGAGACTACAAGTGTTGGCTTATGTTGAAGGGCCGCTGAACTCAGCCACGACAAAAAGTATTGTTTGCAAAATGCCTTAGAATTTTTGTTGTTCAGATTAATTTCAGTAACTGAACCATCTTTAGAATAATTATAAATAAGTATGGGGCCCTTCAAGGTTTACTTGTATTTGTACAAGTACAGATACATCAGACGGAGGGGGGAGGTAACGAAGTGTCACTATATGATACTTGGGGGAAAGGGTGGTTTTAAATTCGATGTTAAGAAACGTTTCTGTCACAGAGGATATGTGATTGGAAGAAGGTGAATATAAAGAACCTGTGCCTCTATTTACTCAATGAAAATATTGTTAATAAATATTGAAATTACTAAATTAACATGATTTACTCAAGATCTTATATATTAGAGACAAAACTATACTATAAAAAAAAGTTGATCTACACTACTTATTATTTTTTTTTCTAATTATATTAATTATACCTAAACTTGTGAAATCAATACGTTCAACGTAACGGTTTTACACAGCTGTTGGCATTTTTGACACTTTACTAGTTCAACCATAATTGAAGGGTCGGATCGAAGAATGGGACGTGCGCTCGGATCGCCCTGAACGTTGTGCAATCTCCTGACAATTCCCGCTTGTCCCGTTCGCCCGTGTTTACATTAAAAAAAAGGTATAAATCGTTGATTCTCGGAGAACTTCCAGTGAGAAAGTTGTTCCGTAGGGATTAACGAATAAATCTGCGCAAGCAGCATATTATTTCGTTTTGTATATCACAAGATATCACGAGCTGAGTAAAACGAAATGATGCACGCTGAGGAAACAATTGCCGTTACTGCATATAGGTTGTGTATGAAAAATGTTGAAAATTGTACACACTTACCTCAAAGATATCTTGTGATATACAAAACGAAATAATATGCTGCTTGCGCAGATTCATTCGTTAATCCCTACGGAACAACTTTCTCACTGGAAGTTCTCTGAGAATCAACGATTTGTACCTTTTTTTTTTTAATGTAAACACGGGCGAACGGGACAAGCGCGAATTGTCGGGAGATTGCATAACGTTCAGGGGCAATCGAGTGCACGTCCCGTTCTTCGATACGACCCTTCAATTACAAACATGTAGTAGGTATTAATGATATATAATCTACAATAAATTTTTTTTACATTGTACGCGGTAACTATGGAGTACTAAAGAAACAAAGAAACTAGAGTAACTCATTTCACGCGAAGTTTCGAAATTTAAATGAACTAAACGGATAATTGGTGACATTTGACGAAAAAATTAATTACAAAAAAAATCGAAATCAGTTTAGTATATTGTGCTACAAGTGAGGCAAGTAGACAGTTATATACGAGTGTGAATTTTGCTCTACGAGCCAGAGGCTAATCGAAAGGGAGTTGTAGGAGAGTCGGAGGCGAGCCTGAAATAGGTAGAGGGCGCGCCCCAAACGACCCAAGAGTTGTCGGTGGCAAGTAGTGTAAACTTCACAAAAGAGTTACAACTGCCTACTTTCTGCACCTGTTACACCCGATATTTTTTTGTCACAAACACAGGTAATTTTCGATTTCATAAACGAAAAAAAAAAAATTCTGGAAACTGGAAATTTTTAATACCATAAATCATGAGAAATTTTGGAAACTTCCAATGAAGGACTTCGCACGGACTAGTTTTTTTTTATGCAGGTTCCTTTATAATAGAAATGCACATGTGCAACAGCTAGATAAAGTGAACCTGCTTAAAGTGGACAAGCGCATCAGCTAGAACAAGTGATCTTGCTCAAAGAGCGCAAACGCAGCAGCTAGAAAAGGTCTTTTTATAATCGCTTTTTAAGTATGGTTTCAGAATTGGTTACTTCCAGCACGCTATACATGCCTCGAAAAGCGAAAATTTAGTGCACGTATTGCAAAAGATATTTAGAGCTCACGCATCGTATTGAAAATTTCCCACATGGTGAAAAATGTCGCAAATTTTCCTTATCCTTCGGAATCGAATATTCCCAAATTGTGTTAGGGAAAATATTTTTTTTTGAAAAAATAGGTACTTTTTCCTAATTCAGATATATTTCAATTTGTATAAAAAATGCGGAGTATAATTAATAATTGTTTCCAGGAAATTAGATAATTGTTGAAAATTATAATAATATGATAATACTGTTATTGTACATAATTTTTTATGACTTATGTTCACGTATTATTTTGGGTATCAGTTTTACTGTATCGGTTTTTTAATTTAGTCACGCAATTTATATTATTACACTTATATAATTAAATAGTAATTATTTCATACTCACAAGTATATTAACTACTGAAAGTTCTTTTTAAAATTCCGTTAAGACTAAGAGCTTTTAATTTGGAAGAATATTGACGAATTTTAACTTTTTAAATTTCTGTTTAATTATGCGTGAACATGACACCACAACTTGCACTATAGAATATTTTTTATAGGCAAACATTTCAATATTAAACTGTAATTACCAATATATTTCAAAAAATTCAATTTCTGTTCGTGAACATATTTATTTTTTTATCTATTTATAAAAAACATTAATAGAAAGTAATTTTAAAAACTTTTTTGAGTCTTTCTTTTTTTTAAGAGTAAGTTCTTTTAGGGTATTGACTAACTTCCGAACAGCAAGGGAATTTGCTATTTTTCTGAAAATATTCACAACTTTCGGGATTTTTTCCTGAAAGCTTTGAAAATGGATTAATCGTGCATGTTACCGCTAGGCGGCTAACAGTAAAAGTATACCACAAGTGAAATCAGTCGTTGTGCCTATAATTAGAGGGTCTTCATATGGCTTTGCCAAGTTCGACAGAGTCAAGTAAGGTATGGAAATAAATTGTAAGCTGGTAAGTATATAGAGATGGACGTTACGTTGCCTTTTTGGTACGTACGTGAAGGTGAATTCGCGAACTTTTGCGATATTTCCCCTACTACGTGTACAAAAAAATCTCTAACTTTAAGGTAAATTCCTGAACTATTGCTGAATTTTCCCTACAGTTGGTTAGGAAAAAATTCTTAACTTTTAATTAAATTCTGGAACTTTTACAACATTTTCCCTACAGTTTGTTAGGAAAATTTCCCTAACTTTTAAGTGAATTTCCCAATTGTTTTGTGAAATTTTGCTTACAAAATGTGTAGTTTATTAATATAATCGAAATCTTACGATTTATATTTCGAAACTTCGCGCAAATGGATCACCCTAACAAGAGACCCAAGATTCGGGCCATGTCCGAATTGGCAAAGTACATTCTGATGTAAATAAATACATTCATGATAGGATACAAAGCGTCAGCTATAACGTAACGTCGATGAACGCCGTTGTTTGATCTCGTAGCGGAAGTATTTACTTCGCCAATTCCCACAAGGCTCTGTAACCGCTTGTACTTGAAGCCAATTTGGTCAAACGTGGGTGCCTCGATCAGATTTGTAGACTTTCTCTCAGTTGAAAGTGACAAGGCATCCCAGTCTACCGTTAAGAAGAAACAATAAGGAAATTAAGAAAAAATAAATTTAATCATATTTCGAAGAGAACATTTTGATTAACCTTTTCACGTTTTTTTTTTAAAGTGGAATATAATAACCTTAATAGCAGTATCGCGAGTTTTGAGACACCCTGAATACCTACAGTTTCGTCACTAGAAGTATCAGGATCAGAATTATCAAAAATTTGATCCAAATCTTTGTAAGATGCTTGAAGTCCTTCATTAGTGAATAGAGAGCCAGGTTTTGGAGGATCGTCTCTCGGCCTTTTGAGTCCATCAACTGAGCCGCCATTTTCTTCTCCTGTTGCATCAAACTCATATGGATCTGGTCTCACTCCACAGTTACCTTCATCCTAGAAAAGGTTTTATTCGGGCCATTTATGTTTCAAACATTTATTGTCATGAATGCATCAAAACCAATGCGCGGTTTTACATCAGTTGCATAAGACGCTGAATTATATTGCATCACAATAAAATTTTTATATTTAAATGAGGGCATGTACTAATTTCTGCGCATGAAATTCTCAGTTTTATTGTTTTCTGAAATATGACATCAAAATAGGAGTGCGAATAAAATATACACATGAGTAAGTCCGAATGAAAAGTGCCCAGGTTATCGGAAAGGAGTTTAATTACGTCTGTAGAGATAAACTCACTCCAAGATGGGGCCCCCCCCCCCCCATATTAAAAAAGGTTTTTATTCCGATCGATTCATAACATTTCAAAAAGGAAGTGCCCGAAGTGGGAACTTTAAACACAGCATTTCGAGATAATATCCATCACAGTTGGCGGGTTCTATTAGCGAAAGCATTGCATTTTTTCTTTAAACGTAAAATACATCACTTCGGGTTCGTTTCAAAACATAAGCATAGTGTGAAAAGATATTCGCCTCCGTATATAAATCCAAAATTATCAATTTCCATTATGAACCGAAAACGCTCATAACTCCTCAAATAAAATCGACAAACTGGGTCTTTTACACTTGAACGTACACAAATGACAATTTTTGTTTGAGAAAAGTTATTGGTTATTTAAAAGTAAAATGTTTAATAATAGGATTTGAAAAATTATGGTAGCACCTTTGTTTTCTTTTGAATTTCCAAAACAGGTAATTGAAAGTTGATATCGAAAAATCACCAAAATTAAAAATAAGAATGAAATTGAAAGTTTTGTCTAAATTTATTTTCAAGATAAATTATTTATATACTGATGAGCATGAAATAACGGCTATGAGTGCGAAGGTTTTTTAACTTCTGATATAAATTAGGAGTACAATCATTCATCAAATTGTAAAGATGTAAAAATACAAAGAACGACAGGGCGAACGTATACATACAATTCCCCAATAACTTATTCTTTTAATGCCAAATCCTGTATTAAAAAATCAGCTCAACTGTACGGTAGCGCCGAGTGAAAATGCTGAAAGGCCGTATCTCGATAAGCAAGGTTGAGCTGCCCCAAGCTGTATTTGGCCCATATTTGAGGAGTGGGTTACTACCATTGTAAAAAAAATGTATGCAAAGTAGCAAATTTAAAAAAGGTTTAGTTCGAAAGTTATATGTAAAATTCAAAAAATCAAATTTTCAGAAGAAGTTGAAGATAACTTAAATCCACCGGAAAGGACAGAAAACATGACTTTATTATACGAGGAACACTTTTAATATTACCTTTTAGTTTGAATTTAGCTGTATGTTCAAAGGGATTAGTATGGTGAAAAGCAATAACACTAATGTTCCTGAACTTGGAATGCAATAACACTTTTAAGCCGCTCAACATATACAATATTAAACTAAATTCTGCTGCTCCACAAAGATAAACTTTTATTTACGTTCAGCTTTGATCTCTCGACTTATTCTAGTAATATGAAGACAACCCAGGACTCACGACAAGGACGCGGTTGTATATTGAGTACCACCGCAACCTGTCACGACCACCTATATATGCTATACTTTGCTACTTCACTTTGAGTATGCCACGGGAAGCTGAGAGCTTCAATGACAAGGGGATTGATTTCGATGATCAATGAACACTATTAGAATTATCCGGTTGAAAATTCAACCATGAAAAATATGTGACCAAAAACTCGGCCACGTGGCCGAGTTGAGAACTTTGATTTATACTTTTATAACCGACAGTCAATAGTCCATCGAGGTTATACACGCTACTGAATTTGGAATCAAAATAAATAAATTTTCTTAAATATCTGTCGATGAATTTGATATCAACCACTTTCGTGGTTGAGAAGTGGTTGAATTTTCAAGATATCTCTAACAGTGAAAGATCTAACATCATCATTAAAAATATGAGCGTGAACTGGCGGAGCTGTGAATGTAGTGGAGTTTTGTTTCGCTTAGTCTATCGTATCATAATATTCGGTTGCCTTACAGCTCATCACTTCCCATATCACATTTAAAGTGTAGAACGTTGCGTCACAGTAGTAACCGAAGCTTTCTTTCTGAAAATTTATCAAATATTTTTTATTTCTGCCAAACTTTTTTTTCCGAAAAAGCAAAATGATAAAATGTTTCTTTGGTTCCAGCTGAATAAATTGCAGATTCGACATATTCAACTTTTTTTAAATGTGTACATAGGACTCAATAAAAAAAATGTTCTTAGGGGCGCTTTTAGTAGACTACAATGGCGGTTTCTGTCACACTCTATTTGCTTTATCTTCAAGATTGTTTTAAATTTAGTCGTTCATATAATAGCGGCACACTTGAAGGATTTGCTGGTGGGTGCCTGCAAGCAGGCGGGTATCGTCGTGAAATGAATTTAACTGCGGATTTAAAGATAAATCTGGTGTAATTAGAAAGAATAAACAGTACATCGGCTTTACAAAGGTTCATCGAAGCTCGCGATCTCAACCGACTGAATCGAACGACCGTTTTTAATCACCTCGTCCAAACGCATCTCCCCCACGATCGCTCCTAGTACGCACTGCCCCAACGCTCTCCCCACTCGCTCCCCTCCACCGCTCTCGCTAGGGGCTTTGTCTCCGGCAAGTCCCCGCGCAGTCGCTCTTCGCCCATTTAATCAAAACGCGCGTCGCTAACACATAATATGTAACGCAACTTATTCCTAGTTTGTAGTTTTTTACTTTTTATGACTAATTTTTTTCTTAGTATGTTTCAAATCTTATCTTTTATTAACTATTAAACGCTATTTATAAAAATTCTAAATGAGATATTACGTAAGAAGGGGGGGGGGGGGGGCGAAAATGGTCGAAATCGACCTTACGTAATTAATGAATGGCCCCTTACCCATTTTCGAAAAAATTGTTACTGCGCAAAACATTTATTTTTAAATTTCGTAATTTTTTTATTATTGTTAACTAGTAAAAACTGAAAATTTAACAAATTCGTCATAATTCTTGAACCAATAGGAAATATTTTGAATTTAAGATCGTGAAACTTTACATTGCAGTTGGTGGATCTGGAATATTCCATTTTTAAATTAGGTAGGTATATAAAGTGTTTAAATTCTAATACCCTACTAAAAAAAATATGCCCGCCTCGCGGGCACATTCTCGTTGCGCGCTACGCGCGCGGCTCGCTTCGCTCCCAATTTTGAGCGCGCCTCGGGCGCGCGACTGTTGGTTCTCGCGCTTCGCGCTCGGTCTCTATATTTCCACACATTTGTGCACAGATCTTCTGAAATTGAAAGTCAACGCCTGAACAACTGTAATTTCATGGTTGTGAATTCTCTATTGTTGAAGCTCCTTCGGCTTTAACGAACACATTCTTATCACGTATCTCGTGCTTCGCACTCGATTTTGTCCAAAATGTGAACTTTTCTACATTATGTTCAACACTATTATATCTAATGTACATTATATTTATTTCTGTACCTCTATCTGGTACTATATGAAGAGGGTTCTCAAAGCACCTACGGCCTTGACGATTACATTCTCATTCTCGATTGCTTTTGGAAAATAAAACCATGTGAGAACTAGTGAAAATTCTGATTAAAATATTTTAATCTACCAGAAAATTTATTTTTCTACTTTTTGAAAGTTTTCAAAATTTGGAAAAGTTTATAACTTTTCGAATTTCTATCGAAATCAAAAATTTCATTGAGATAATTTCCAAGTCTTTCACCCATCTGTAAGAAACTTTCACCAAAATTTCTGAAACTGCAAAAAAAATTTTTTTTCAAATATTGAAAATGCTCTAAAATTTTTAATTTTGGTTGGAAATATCTGGTTAGCGAACTTAACCTTCATTTCAATACCCTTAAAAAGTTGACCAAAGGCTGACTCGATTGGACAAATCCTTCAAAAGTTAGCGTGGCTACAACATTCAGGTAACCATACAGACATACATACAGACAGACAGACACCGACAAAATTTTATGATTTTCGGACTCTGGGAGTGCCGGAACATAAAGATCCGTTAAAAACCAGAGATCGAAAATTTGGACGATTACAATACACTCTCATGAATGAGAATGTAAAAGTCAGGAATCGTCAGAAAAAAAGTCAAGACTTCTTACCATTTATGACCACTTTTGTTACGTTTCTCGACAGAAATCGTCAGGAAAAGTCAGAATTCGTGAGAAATGTTCAGAAATCGTCAGAGCTTGGGTTCGAAAGATAATCCTTTTATTAGGGGTCCAAGAATGGAATGACATAAAACCTAATCTCTTTTCTATTTCCCAGGTTATTTATATGTATTTATGCATATTCTCTTTTCACTTATAATTAATTAATAATATTTATATATTGAATGACTCTGAAGGTCAATCTGAAAATGTTGTCCGTTTTGACTATCTCTTTCTCTTTACAAGATACATTATATTTGATCTAATTTTAAATTTTTTAGAAAAATTTTTAGGTATGTGAAATACTCGAAACCCGCAGATTCTGAATTTCTAACTTTTGAATCTGTATATGCAACATTGAAAAAAAAATTATTTTCAATTTTTAATCCTTTTGGGTTGCCTACCTGCGGTCCTAGCCGATGAGCTACCTGATGGGATGTGAATTAGCATATCTTCAGAAATCGTCATCGTCAGGAATGGTCAGGATGTTCAGGAATCGTCAGAACTTCTGACCATTCGTGACGATTCCTGACTTTTTTTTAGTAGGGTACTTATCTGAAAAGTCCTATATTCTTTATAATGTTATGAGGGTAGTTCAAATTTTGTATTTTCAAATATCGTATATTTCAAGAGAAAAGAGGAAAAAGGGGAAATTAGGAAAATAAGGGAAGACTGTGCACTCTGTATATTATATATATCTTTACGTTCAATTAATTAAGCGATTTATAATGAAATGAAATATTTTTAATTCGTTTAATTAAAAAAATTGTATGCATTCAAATTCAAATGCATTTACATGAAAAAAATTGTATGCCTTCAAATTAAAATGCTTTTATATAATAATATAAATATATTTTTTCATTCATTAATCTTGACTTTTAATAAATTATTCCTTCCAATAATTATAAGCATTTTCAAAAATATATTCAATAAATAATTGTTCTTCAATTCTAAATTATTTTGATGCAATTTTTAAATTGATTTATTTACATATAATATATTATAAATAAATTATATATAAATGTATATTTTTCAGAGAAAGAGGAAATTTCTAGATGAATTAATAAAAAAGTATATTATAAGGCTAATTATTAAGATTTAAATATCATTTTTACTATTATTAATTAAATAATATTAATAAATGTTTAAAATTTGTAGCAATTACAATTGTTTACAAAATTAATTAATTACATTAGCAAAATGAACAATAGAAAAATATGAATACAATTCAAACTGTTTTCAAAATACTTATCTTTATATTCAATTTTCCTAGTGATAAATTACATTTTTTCATTATTTTTTTTTATTAATAATTACAGCTGCGCTCATTGTTACTGAAAACTATATTCTTATTTTATTTTTATGAAAAGTTTCAAATGAATTTAAGTATTTTTGCTGTACATAACAATGCAAAAACAGAATTACTTGATCGGAGCGCTATCTGTTGGATTTATTTCAACTACAATACCCCTCCGGATGCTAAGAGAACAACTACAACATACACATACACATACATGAGCGATGCATAGGGCTGCTTTAGGCACTAGTGAAAAAGCTGCGCATGCGTACTTTCGAGATGAGATACTTCAGACACTGGCATAGGTAACTTTAAACACTGGTGTTGGTATCTTCTTGGAATAAATTTAGATTTAACTTGAACAAATCTTTTAATGATTGAAGTTTTGTGTTTAGGGTTTCGTAGAACCCCCCCTCCGGACAGAAGAGCATGAACGACAACATTTTTTTAAAATAAATTTTTTGTTTCAAAATTTTGTGAACAGAAATTTGTTTTCAAACATTTTTTGCACAACATTTTTTTTCAAACATTTTTTTGCACAAAATTTTTGTTAGAACATTTTTTTCAAACATTAAAAAAAATGGTGATTGGTAACTCGTGTGATTGCATCATTCGCCTGCGGCTCAAGCTGCAAAATTCACACTCGCACACAATCACCTATTTTGCGCACTTGTATCAAAAATAACTATGAGTAAGTCATCGTTTCCCATAGACTGGAGAGTAGTGAGACGAGATTCGGTCAAAAAAGGTAGGTTTAAAACCAATCTTAATCAACTCGACGATTTCAGAATGCCGTAGAAATAAATTTGAATAAGCTGCTGACAATTAATGTTATAAAGAGTTACAAGAAACAATGTTGATAATCATTTATTTAACTCGATGATTTTGGAAAGTCTAACCTATTATATAGCTACCTTTTTGTAATCTTATAAACACGTAATTAGTGCATGACACATCAACGCTATTTTTAAGAAATTAATTTCACGCATGTAAAAATTGTTTGCCAACGCAATTATTTTGATTAAAGATAGAAGTCCCGAGCCTAGAAATAAGGAAAATGACGAAACTTATGAAGAGTTTATGGAGGAAATTTCAGCTCTTGTTGACTGCGATAGCCTTACGATACCAACAAAAGAATCTATCCAGAGTGAGAAGGTAAATAAAATAGAATGATTATTATTATTATTATAAATTAAGGTTTTTAAATTTATTAGTTCAATTTTAAGGCCTCCAAAAGTATACAGTCACCAAAAAACTGGAAGCTGTCAACAGTATTGAAAAAATTTTATTCTCAGACATTCAAACATGAAATGTTATTATAAAAAGTCACTACTAATGTAAGCATTTCAAACTAAGAAGTTTTTAACTTTTAAAATTTACACTAGATCATTTTGAAGTTCAATGCACTTCAAAATAAATCACACTCCACGCCCGATAGAAGGGTGCCTGGCTACACCAGCAGTGTAGCAGAAAGGCGTAGTGCGTGGGTACTTACATGCGGAGATTGCGTAATATTAGGAAATGGTTCACACGGCCCTGACTATTTACGTTTGGAGGTGCCCGATTGAGGATTAAGGCCAGTGCAAGCCATCCCCGAAACTGTGCTTATTTCGGACGTGGAATGTATTTTCTATTTGAAGTGCTTAACCAGAAGAAAAAACTCAATTGGAATTCTCTGTGGAAAACCACGTAGGACCGCACGTGGATTAAGGAATTCCATGTGGATTTCTACGTGGCATTCTATGTAGAATTCCAAGTAAACCCACCTCTAGAATTAAGGTATCCCTTATGGTATACGAGATACTTGCAATTGAAAATTACGTTTAACATTCCACATGGAATTCCACGTGCAATTTCAGAAGGAATTCTACGTGGAACCATAATCTTTTATCATTTAAATTTGAAGGCTTGAATAAGTTGAAAATATTTTAGTTTCAATATTGAAATTAAGATATTTTAAAGTTAATAATTGAAGGGCCGGATAATACAACTCGCCGAGCGCTCGAAATGACGTAAAACTATTGTCCAACTTGATAAAAAATGGAAATCGCAAATTTCCATTAACAAAAAATATTACTCGACGCGGCTTGTCAAGGTGCATCTTTTTTCTATCACGCATTTTTTTGCAAAATAACTAGTTTTGAAAATAAAAATTGAAAACTAATTTTTTTTCGCCCGAATAAACGCAATAAAATCAACGTTTAATAAAACTCAAACTGCGGTTTCTCGGAAACTAATTGACCAAATCACTTGAAATTCAAACTGCAAGTTCATGACTCTTTATAGAAGCTAATGATATGAATAAAAATATTGTAGCTATCTATGGTTTAATATTTTCGATCGATGTATCGATCGGCCCGGAAAACCGCGTTTTTCACATTTCACGTAGCGAGGAAGTTTTTCATTTCACGAGTCTCGCCAAAAAGAAACATATCTCCATGGTCGTCAACATTTAGCCAAGTTTTGGGCTAAATTTGACATCGATCCGATGAAAATGGTAGGAGCTACGGATTTTTAAAGAAAAGCGTCAGCGCACGAGGCCGGAGAATCCTGACGCTTGCGGCATTTGCCTAACGTGAAAGCTTTGCGGACACGTGATCTGTTAATTGTAGCACATAATTATTGTTGACAATTGATTCAACGATATTTCCACCCATTTTCAAGCATTTTGCGAACTATTATACCCGAAAATTCATTTCTGCAATCCGCTAATTGTCGATTCAAAAGTCGCGTTGGCTCGCGTGCTCCGATAAACAATTGAAAGGCGTCCACAGCTTTTCTTTTGTTTTTCACTACGCTGTTGCTTTTTCACAATATATCGCGTAGTATATTTTGATGATATGTTAAAACACGTTGAGAAATGTCGGGCGTGAAAACTGATTAAAACAGAGGTCGGAAACGATCAAGAAATAATGATTCTTGGGCTCAAAACGGCAGGAAAAAATCTAGAAATTTGGTATGTATCATTTTTATAATACGGAGAGAAAATGCGGAAAGCAAATTACCGAAATCTTTGGTGTGCGTGGAATAACCATAAAGATAAGGTTTTTTCTATTATTATATGACACAGTAAACACTAGGGTGGTCCAAATTTATACCTGTAAAAATTCGAGTTTCGATTTTTTGTGATAGCCCCCC
>CAKNXH010061893.1:67986-81567 GCA_932178445.1 Andricus quercusramuli | reverse complement strand
AGTTTTCCGGAAAAAGAAATTCATTCTTTTTTGTTAACATGGGGTTTTAAATGGGAAAAGCTCGATTTTCAAAAAAATGGAAAAAAGAAGTACTTGTTATAAACTTTTTGTGAATTAAAGTATAGTCCTCTTGAGGAGTATTCAAGGAATAATTTCCATTCAATAACTTTAAATTTTGACACTCAAAATCCTCTTTTATTGTGCCCCGAAAATGCCCTAAAAAAATTCAAAATATTAGTTTTCTATCAAATTCATGCTAAAAATGGTATTTTTTGAAATTTTTTCAACATGAATTATTTTTAATAGATAAGTGACGAGTTTTGAAGTATATTTTGAATAATTTTAAATAATTTCAATTGTTTGAATAATTATTATTTGTTTAAACAATTTTTTTTCCTGTGAATCGTGAAAACTTATTATCTTTAGGAATAAATTATAAAAAAGCTGATGAATGTCAAGGGTTGTAGTTCTTGTTTAACATATTTGCTAATTATTTAAATAATTTTCAATTGTTTAAACAATTTTTTCTTCCAAAAATCGTAAAAATTTATTATTTTCTGGGAATAATTACACAATCAAAGAATGTTGAGTGCAATATATTTTTAAAGGATATTTGGTGATTATTAAAACAATTTTTATTTGTTCAAGTAATGTTTCCCCCTGTAAAGCGAGAACTGGTTGAATAATTACTAAATAAGTTAAAATTTAAAATCGGTTAAGAATTGTAGGCTGTAGGTGATTTCAAATAGTGAATTCTCGATTCAGCCCACTGTGCGTCGGGATTCTCCGGCCTCGTGCGCTGACGCTTTTCTTTAAAAATCCGTAGCTCCTACCATTTTCATCGGATCGATGTCAAATTTGGCCCAAAACTTGGCCAAATGTTGACGACCATGGAGATATGTTTCTTTTTGGCGAGACTCGTGAAATGAAAAACTTCCTCGCTACGTGAAATGTGAAAAACGCGGTTTTCCGGGCCGATCGATACATGGATCGAAAATATTAAGCCATAGATCGCTACGATATTTTTATTCATATCATTGGCTTCTGTGAAGATTCATGAACTTGCATTTTGAATTTCAAGTGATTTGGTCAATTAGTTTCCGAGAAACCGCAGTTTGAGTTTTATTAAACATTGATTTTATTGCGTTTATTCGGGCGAAAAAAAATTAGTTTTCAATTTTTATTTTCAAAACTAGTTATTTTGCAAAAAAATGCCTAATAGAAAAAAGATGCGCCTTGACAAGCCGCGTCGAGTCATATTTCTTGTTAATGGAAATTTGCGATTTCCATTTTTTGTCAAGTTGGACAATAGTTTTACGTCATTTCGAGCGCTCGGCGAGTTATATTATCCGGCCCTTCAATTGCTTTTAGGTCGTCGATGCTATTACTACGAACATTGATATACCTCCAATATAGGCCAGTCAGTAAAGCATTTTGTGGTGCCACAATTCCAAAGTGGAAGCGACAGTAATATTTGTGTACGTTGATGCCTTAGACTTAGATGAAGTACAGTATGTTTTCAACAAGCAACCCGGTTACAAAAAGAAGTACGCTTTGGTTAACCCTTTCAATCACAGACGCCTATATATAGGCGTCTGATTTTTTCATATTTTTCTCGTCATTTTTTTATATTTCATTAAAATTCTTGACATTTTTTGCATTTTTAGTTTTATTATTATTAAAGAACATAAAAATATAGTTTAATTAATAAAATTCTTTATAATATTGAATATATGAATAAAAAAAACATTTAAAAAGGCCGTGAATTGCGTGACTGAACGGGTTAAAGTTTGCGAAATCACGTTTTTTGAAGATTGCGACCGAGATAGGAATCTGCGGGGAAAAAAGTTTAATTATAAACGAAAGATATTAAAAAGACGTACAATTTGATTAGTCGAACTTCGAGATCAGTTAATGTGTTTGCTTAGAAAAATTTTATTCCCCAACATCTGCTGTACCCGGCAAAAGGCGTTTTTTCCTTATAAACAAATAGAATAACTTCCTTGGTTTTAGTCTTATAAAATTGCGGTTTCAGCCTATGATCAGTTATGAGTTCTAAATGAAGAAACAAAAAGTAAAATAGCTCCACGATGATTAGGAGAAGAGATAATTTTTTTATAACAATTACTGCAAATGCAATTTCGAAGGTAGAGCTCACATTTTAAGAAAATGTAGGTGATGACTTTAACTAATTTCAGAAAAATGGTCTGAATTTTCATTTGTGAATTGCGTGTTTGCCATCGCGGTGAATTTGCGGACAACATGCAACTCGTTGCGTGACGGCTGAATGGGGGAAGCAGCTTCTACGTCCGAGGCATTCGCGCTTTCAGCCGTCTTTGACCAACTTTATTTAGGGGGAAAAAATCTGAGTATTGCTTTCGGTACAGCAGATATTTGGGTTTAATATTCTGCACTTTCATTGGTTTTTAACATTCCTTTTTGAAAAATACAGCACCTGAAAAAACAGACAACCTGTGAAGGATGCACGAGGAAGGAAGGAAGGAGGGTTTATGACTTGGTTAAGCAAAAGAGCATGGAGAGAGAGAAGACAGAAGGGGAAGAGAGAATAAGAGAGTCAAGATTTAACGGGAACTATGTGTGGATTATGCCAAGGGCAAGAGCGCAATATTTGCGTGTGAAAGGAGAGAAAGGAAGTCAGGAACTTATAGCGAGGATGAGGTGTGGGTGTATGGAGGGTTTTTAATAGGTTCTGGCTCTCTCGGGAGAAGAGGATGTGTGAACTGTGTGGAAAGGGGGATGCAAGTAGTAGGTATTAGAGCGAAAACAGAGGTTGGCAAGCGAGGCAATGCGAAAAAGTAGGGACATGCGAGCGAGGCGAAGCGAGGAAGGCAAGGCGATACGAGCGTGCGGCTTAGAGATAAGGAATGGATGGATGTTAGTTTTTAAGGGTTAGTTGTAAGAAAATTCTGTAAAAATGGATGTGTAAGCAAGTCAATTTTTTACGGCCAGCAGGCTGAAAAATAAACGTTTATCTATCTACTTACTACTTCAAGTTGAAATTTTTAACAAGCTTTCACCTAACAAAAATACATATTTTTACAGATTTTGAAGGACCTGCGTGCATTATTGCAAAATTTGGAAATAAATCATGTTTACAGTTTTGATTTTCTTCTAACCAAACAAATTAACCGATCTCGAAGTTCGACTAATCATATTGTACATCTTTTAAAAATTTTTATTTATAATTAATGTTTTTTCCCCGCAGATTCATATCTTGGTCGCAATCTTTAAAAAAATGACTTCGCAAACTTCGAACAGTGCGTACTTTGTTTCGTACTCGAGTTGCTTGATGAAAACATAATGGCCTTTATTTCAGGGATCAACAATACACAAATATCAGTGTTCCTTTAACTTTAGAATTGTGGCACCAAAACACACTTTTTCATACTTCACTGACTGGCCTAATGGTAAATGTTGTCCCACTGCCTACGATTGAAAAATGGAACTGTGGCTGCTGAAAGAAAAATAGGGAATGGATACTTGTAAATTTAATTGCCATCAATTAATTGGCATAACCGATCCTGAAGAAGTATTTATAGATTATTGGGAATTAGGTGATCACACAAGTCAGTCGGATTTTATTAACTAATACATCCTTTTTCTGCACCGAAAAGACGAACAATAACAATCAAAGAAACTTCCAGAAAGCAGCACAGTCGAAAATATTTTCTACCACGTGAGAATGAGTTGATAAGAGTATGTAAATTGTTTTTTCCTCATACTCTGGGGATATCACATACTCACGTGGACACTCCCTTGCTTCTGTACGTTAGGGGCTGCCGTAGTTCTCCCGATAACAGAGGGAGAAATAGCAAAGCGAATGTTATGACATCGGAGGCATTGAAACAAAGTGTTAGAGATCACATTAACATGTTTACGATGGTTGAATCTCACTATGCGCGAAAAACCAGTGACAAGCAATATTTGCAACAAAGTCTGAATAGTACAATGCATCGACTATATGAAGTTTGGATGAAAGAGGAATGATAAGGAGAATCTATTGTTGGTGAACCATGTTATGGCGAAGTGTTCAACTCAGACTAGAATTTAGGAATTTTCATGCCAAAGAAAGATCAATGTAGTATTTGTTACGTTTACAAAGAAGCTGGCGAGCAAGTAAAAATGAAATTACAGGATGATTATGATATGCAATTAGAAAATATAACTGCAGCTCGGACTGATAAAATGCTGACAAAGCGGAAGCTATAAAAAACAGTTCCATCTGTTTCTCTTGCTTTGATTTACAGAAAGTCTTAAGGAGGAACATGCGATGAGTAGGATCCAAGATTCTTCAATGCCCTTTTAGTATGTTGAACCTATATTAATTCCACGTCATTTGGCAAAATATAAGAATTTTTACCACGTTTTTTTTGGAAATATAAGCTTTTAAATGAACATTGTGCGTTATGCACCTAACCTATCAGAATCATATAAATCGGAGATTTCTGTTCGAAAATCCAAGATATTTAATTACAAAAGTAATCAAATTGAAGAATCAATCTTCTTACTTCCAGAAAGAATAAAAAACTAGGATCTTACCACTGCTTAATATTTATAAAATAATTTTGAAGTTGAATAAAAAACATGTCAACAAAAAAACGAATGGAACGTGGCAACGCTGTAGCCTGCGGTTGCTTTTCAGCAGACCATATAGCAGACTGTAGCAGACGCTCCGAAGTTCGAACAGGGCTGCCAATTCAATTGGCGGAAAGTAATTCAAATTTGAATGGTCGGAATTACAAATCACAGAAAACAAATCATAATAAATAAACATTCGCAACTTTTAAAAATTTTAAATTCATGATATAAATACATAATACTTAAAAGTGTCTATATGGGTATATAAATTCGCAATTCAAAAAATATATATTAGTACGTATACAAATTCCAAATAAATTCGATTTTTTTCTTCAAATTTTGAATTTAAAATTAGAAAAAAAAGAATACTTATAAAAATGCTGTAAATATAAATGAGGAATATTTTTAAATTCTAAGTTTATTACAAAATCAATATTTATAGAACTGTACTATAAATTTGGAATGAGGTAGGATTTTTTCAAATTTTGAATTTGAAATTTATAACAAACACAATACTTATATTTTTTACTCGAAATTTGTAACAAAACCAATACGTATAAAAATCCTGTAGATATAAATTCGGAATGAAGTCGGAATATTTAGAAATTTATGACAAAAACAATAATTTATAAAGAATTCTGTAAATATAATTTTGGAATAAAGTGAGATTTTTAAAAATTTTGAATTTTAAATTTATAAAGAAACCAAAACTTATAAAAATTCTGTAAATATAATTTTGGAATAAAGTGGGATTTTCTTTAAATTTTGAATTTGCAATTTATAACAAAAAGAAGACTTAAATTTTGAATTTTCAAATTTATGACAAAACCAATACCTATACAAATTCTGCAAATATAATTTTGGAGTAAAGTAGGAGATTTTGTTGAATTTTGGATTTGAAATTTATAACAAAATCAATACTTAGAATTACGGTAAGTGATGGTCACATGATGCACACTACATCTCTTTTGCCAGCATGTAGAGCTCAACTATTCGGCGACCTTGTAGTTTTTCAATGTTTTCACATTTAAACTCATTGATAGCAATTTTTCTCCTTTTATTTGCTTCCTGAATATGCTCTTTCCATTCCAGCTTTCGTTTTGTCGTGAACAGGCCTTTTTCACGAAACCGTTCAGATGCCATGTTTCACGCGTTTCAAATACTACAGCTGATTACTATGAAAGTCAAGATGCTGTATATATTCCGCAACGTTGCCACATTTCTTTGGAATTTTACAATCGACAAAATAACTCATAATATTATGTTTTCGAACAAAAAGCAAAACTATTTGTTATTAAGAAGCACTATCTATATCACTACAAAAACTTACGTATTAAATGGTATTAATAGGAGTGTTTTAAAATAATATTTTTTCAACTTTTCTGGGTTGGTAGGACTGCATTTTTTAATTTAATTTTTTAAATTCTTCAATCATTTTGCAATTGATTTTAAAAATTTTGCACATATTTGAATCTCATTAAACTAAAGAATTTTTCGATAATACTTATGTATTTTATATCAGTCTATTTATCTATATTATCACAAACGCTCACATGACTTCAAAGTTGCGCATGTTTCTCCTTAAGGCAGGGTTCTACTTTCTCTGCGCGAAAAAATGCGATTTTTTTTAAAACGTGAAGAAAGATATTAATGCAGGGTTTGTTATGCTTAATAAATATACTCTTAAATTAAACAAAATTTTTTTAAAGTTTATTTTATGCGCTCTATATATATTCAAATGGCACTTGCCTCAAAACCACGTTTTTACCGCTTGTTAAAAAAATCTCCGAAACTACCAAAACGATTGGTCTGAAATTTATATCACATATTCTATACATATACATCAACCGGTGATAGCAGATTTATATAAAAAAATTATTTTTACTATTATTTTTTTTGCAAAAAAAAGCAAAAAAAAAGAGATTTTTGATTTTTTTAATTCAAATTGCCGCCATTTTGTTTTCTTTGCATGTAAATTAAAAATATGCTACCACCGGTTGATGTAAATGTATTATAAATTTCAGACCAATCGATTCGGTAGTTTCAGAGATTTTTTTAACAAGCGGTAAAAACGTGGTTTTGAGGCAAGTGCTATTTAAATATATATGGGTAATTGTCAAATTGAAGGCAAACTTAAAGTCCCAATAATATAACATTAACTTAGAAGCTCGTGCCGATTTTTTTTAAATTTTAATAAACACTTATTATCATCCTCTACAGAATGGGCAGTTCCTTTTTTTCATTTCTGTTCCTATTTACTTTAATTTAATATAAGAACACCCGAAACGTCATTACCGTACGGCGTCCCAACCTCACTTTGCACAAGGATAAACTGATTTTCTCCTTTTTTTGAGACAGTAACCTGAAAAACGCTTAACGTATCAAGTTTGTAAACTTCACATGAACATAAATTTAATGTATGCACATTTTTTTAATTCAAATAAATAATATTTTAAAAGCCTTGATGTCTGTCCCTCAATTTTTTCCATTTCAGAAGTCATTACCGTACGTCTGTTTTTCTAGTAAAATATTGTAGTTACAGTTGAGTAATAAATACCAAAATATTAGTCGTATTGTTTAATACAAGTTTTTATAAAATTGAGCTTAAAATATTAACTCTCTTTTCTGCGAATCCGACATTAAAACTGAAAAGTGCATCTTGACAACAAAAACGTCATTACCGTACGTGCGTTAAAAACCATTTTTGGAGTGAAAAAAATTTATGAAAACAATTCCGTTACTTGCTTGGTGGTGTTTTCTTTCATAAGTAGGTGACTTTTGATAATTAAAATTTGTTATTTTTTTATAAACAATAAAAATGGTTAAACTTTAACATTTTTCTCGCATCATTACCGTACGGTACAATAGAACAGCGCACGACTGATTATATGCACGTGCCCATGGATTCATTATTATTTCTTATTTTCATAACTGCCCCTTTTGGATTTAAAATAGTTACATGTGATAAGATCAATTTCCGTTATGAAATATTTAATTCCTAATAATAATATGATTGCCACTGTAGGTGCTGAAATTTGCCTACAATTTGACAATTACCCATATAGAGCGCATAAAATAAACCAAAAAAATTTTTAATGTAATTTAAAAGTATATTTATCAAGCATAACAAACCCTGCATCAATATCTTTGTTCATGTTTTTAAAAAACATTACAAAAAATCGCATTTTTTTTCGCGCGGAGAAAGTAGAACCCTGCCTTAAGTACTCCTAAAAAGGAGGTAGGACTTCTGTATTATGAAAGAAAACTCAGCGTTTATAACTTCACTATATTTGATGGCGGAGCAAAGCGTGCTTATTGCTACGCGTGAAATTAAGTTACAGTAAATAGAGGTGCGAACGAAGTCGCAAGTTGTCTTTTAGAATTCATTCGCACGCAATGTACATAACTGGAAAAGACGGACTTCAGACTCGTTTCTGACAATGCTGTAAGTCAGAATAAGAATCAGTACCTTTTCTCAATGTACGTTTATGCTCCCATAAAATACAAAATAATGATCACTCATAAGTTTCTAGAAAAAAGACACAGCAGACAGTGGCCATGCTCTCATAGACACAGTGAGTCGAACGCAAGACATATTCATACCTGAAGAATCGTATGATCTAATAAGAAAAGCAAAAGTCACATGATATAAGTACACGGTTGTAAAAATCGATCAAAGAAATAATATGTCGATGGGCAGTCTTGGGACAGGATTATTTTTGGAAAAATGACATCATGGAGCAAAGAAAGACAAGTGTCGACCTCCTCCAAATCATCAGGTGAAGTGCGTGTGAAATACAACTTCCATGATGAGAAAATTGTTGTCCAAGTTCCTTCTGATGAAACAAAAATATCTCAATCCACACCAGCTGAACGACCAATAGCCTACTTTTGAGGTGAATACATGTTGGTACTGTTTAGTGCTGAAATAAAATATATTTCAGAATTCAGCACCAGTCAACCAGCATTGCTGAGCAAATTAAGCTTTTTACTACCGCTCCTTCTGATCAGACCAAATAGTTCGCGGAAATTAGACTTTTTTCCAGAAAAAAAGGTATAGTTTTTTCTTCTTCACGATCATGTCCCTGAAGGCATTAGAAATGAATACTAAAGAAGTTCCCCATCAGATCGGCTTCGCATACACCCCTAGCCTCTAAAAATATCCCTTAGACGGGTAGTAGCGCTGGTTTTTGGCTATTATATACGAAAGGGTGCGTCGGAGGATAAAAATGAATAGATCTGAAAATATTTATAATAGAATTTACAATAAAAAAGGTTCTATACACTTTTGCTGTACAGGACATAGGTGATGCGTAATCAGCTCCAGGAGTGGGGGGGATGTCTTAGCGTATGGTGCGAAACGTACTCGCGCGCTTAGTTTTCGGCCCATAACTCATGAAAGGGTAGTTTTTGGACAAAAATACATAGAAGAAAATTTGTAGAGCAGAAAATTTCCTTTTAGAACCAATACATTCTTTTTTGATTACATCGATTTGGAAAGTCATTATTATTATTTTTTTTACAGTTTTTGGTGGGTTTTTGTTATTGTGGTCTCCCCTATAGGCCTATTTCACTGATCATTGGTTCATAATATTACTCGGAATAAAAATTATCTTCTTTTGTTGATAAAATTTTAGACATTGTTTGTATTGGGATTTGACCGGTACTTGCGATCTCTTTAGATGAAGGAACACTTCGCAATTTGCAAATTTGTTGATCTAGAACCTTGTTTGCCGGATTTATGCATTTTATTCCACCCATGGAATGAAATGTACCTTTTCCAGTTCAGTTTTTTATGTTGTAATCCGCGTTGTCAAAAATATACTGGAAAAAGGAATTTATGTCTAAATCAGGTTTCCAAGATTTAACAGCAGATGCTTCAAATAGCGCGACATCCTTGTAGCTTGAGCAGAAGCCCGAAGCTGCAACTGCATTTACAATATTTTTTGACGCATCTTTTCTGAATAAATATACCGCCAGAGAAAGTAATAGGCAAGAAATAAATGAGCGAGGTCTTGTTGCTGCAGTTATAGCATGACCGATGGCTATAGACTTTTTTTTGCAATTTTTCAGCATTAGTTTTTTTACCTTCTATGATAACTGTATCTACAAATTTACGCAATGTGGGTACAACTGAAGCATTTGCTTCACACATAAAGTCATTGACATCTGGGTAATCTGTTATATGGAGTGCTTCGAATATCTTCTTGTACTATATGTCCCGCTGTAGTCACAACTCTCATACGTTCTTCTTCTTCATTGCCTAATCGACTTTTATACCAACTATTTATGACTTTAAATCCCGATCCGCGGAAGCAAACCATTGTTGGTTTGTCTCGAGTTTTAGCAAACATTACCTGATCCCCATAAATAGTAAGTAATTTTGCTTCTAATGTTTTTGCTGTCACCGATGATCCATCGGGCATATGCTCTTCAATTTTTCTGATCAATGCCTTAAGTGTGAATTGACATTCATCACTCTCATCAATAAAGGAGCTTATTTCACCGAATGCAGACACCAAATTTTGATCTTCAGGTCTTCCTCTTTTCTTAGTTAAGGATGGAATCTTTGCAAATTTAACATAACATTTTTCATGATAACGAGCATCTTCTGCTATAAGGCATGATACGCTGTTTATCCGTCTTGAAACTTGCTCACCCCATTCGTCCTTCCATTTTGTAGCATCCATTGAAATCTTATCTTTGAGACTTATAGTACATACAATGTAAATGGGGTTACGTAGGTTTTTCATTTTCTTTTTTTCTGCTTCTGGGTACCAATTTTTGCCACAAAAGAGGCATTTTATCTTGATTTTTAAATACTTCGGCAGACCGCAGAACTGGATTATTCTTACCTGGATCTTTTTGTCATGTTTTTAAATCTCGATTAATATTACGCTGCTTAATATACTCCCGTCTACATATTGTATGTACTTCTATCGAGTCGGCCCTTCGTAATAAGTTCACGTATCCATCTTTGCGAATTTCACTCTCTCGTCTAAGATTGTCAATTCCGCTTTTTACTTCGACTGTCTCACCTACACTCAAACTTTTTTCGCATATAAAAACATTTACTTGTTGAAGCCATGATGAATTTCGAAACACAACTACCTCATAGTACTTCAGCAGCATTACTGCTTATTCTGTAGAACAAGTGCATAGAGAGGGTCCCTTTCTTGAATATACAGGCTGTAGTATTTATGGGGTTCCGTATGCGAAGAAGAATTTATCCCGTCAGTTGAGGATGCTTGGGACCCTTAAAAACGAGTTCACCACGTACAAGCCATTCCCACCCGCAGATGGGTCTGGACCCTCGTAAAAAATCTCAAGTGGTCTAGCCTAGCGCGAGTCTAGCCTCTTATCGGCACTCCAACTTTCATATTTCATGAGATATATTTTAAAATATAAGAGTTCAAGGGCTGAGTAAAGCAATCTCTAACAGAAATAATTAGTTTTATAAGAAAACTTAAAGAAGCGATTTTTGAATTGTTATATATTTAACTATGGAATGTTAAATTACATTTTTGAAAGAATGTGAACTTTCGTTTGAAAAACACAATAAAAAAAACGCAACAAAAACTCTACCTTACAGGTAGGTGGAAATGCGATCCCAGTGATTGTACGTGCACTGAAAAAAAATAATAATAATGACTTTCCAAATTGATGTAATTCAAAAAGAATGTATTGGTCCTAAAAGGAAATTTTCTGCTCCACAAATTTTCTTCTATGCATTTTTGTCCAAAAACTACCCTTTTATGAGTTATGGGCCGAAAACTAAGCGCGCGAGTACGTTTCGCACCATACGCTAAAACATCCCCCCCCCCCCCCCCACTCCTGCAGCTGATTACGCATCACCTACGGCCTGTACAGAAAAAATGTATAGAACCTTTTTTATTGCAAATTCTATTATAAATATTTTCACCTCTATTCATTTTTATCCTCCGACGCACCCTTTCGTATATAATAGCCAAAAACCAGCGCTACTACCCGTCTAAGGGATGTTTTTCGAGGCTAGGGGTGTATGGGGCGCCGATCTGATGGGGAACTTTTTTGGTATTCATTTCTAATGCCTTCAGGGATATGATTGTGAAGAAAAAAAAACTATACCTTTTTTTCTGGGAATCGACCTTTTTCGAGCTAATTTCCCCGGACTAAAAGCTAAATCACCCAAGAAGCGAGGCAGACCAAAGAAGTAACACAACCATTAAACCTGTAAAGTTTTATATTTACTATATCTTCCTGATTTTGAAACAAAAAATTATTTCACAATAAAGCCTGAGCCAGTGCGACGTGCAAAGAACGCTTTACTTGTCGTATACAGATTTAGATGAAGCTAATGCAAGTAATGTACCAAAAAGTGTAGGAAAACCCATTCCCATATCATGCGTTCTACGAATCACTGTCCATTGCAATATGGTCATCCACAACAATTTTGTTTGCCTTATAGTTGAGTTTTTTTATAAACTTTTGCTCCCAACGAATTAAAATGTGAAATTAAAACTCAATTTCTATTATTTAGTAATTTATAATAATTTATTAAAAAGTGATAAAATATCCACCGTAAATGTCTATTTATAAAAGATAACATGTGGCGCCCTCACGACTCGAAACACGTGGTGTGACGTATAAAGTATCAATATGCCTGGATAGTGGATACGTTAAAGCCAGTTCGGATAATTTGCCAAAAGTGAGTACAATTATGATTAGCGATTTCTTCGCGAAGTGCTCCAGTTTCAATGTTGCTGTCACTCGAGGAGTGAAAGCGAAATAGAAGCGACAAAAACTGAAGGCGGGGATTTGTTCGTACGTGCCCACAGTTTCGAAATCTGTTTGAATGAAAATCTTAGCTGCTCATTTTTTTGAGATATCGCAAAATCATTTTTTTGCTTTTCTGCACATCAGAAACGCATGTAGCGTGCATAACCTTACGTCATTCAATGTGTGTATATGTTGTAAATTTTTTCTCTGTATTTTGTTGCAAATTATGGAAAAAAATATTTTTAATCCATCAACTGAATACAGTATAAATCCGGTTATCCTGACCCCGATCTTCCAGACCGCTGCATTATTTGGAATGGGAATCGGTAGAATTTGATTCAATTTTCGATCGTCAGAGTTCAATTGAGCTGCCGGATCGAATAAGGGCACATAAAATTATTTCGCCGAGAGTGGGAAGGCCCCTGGAGGCTTCCTGGAACATTTTCGAATTTTAATTTTTAAAAACTATATCTAGATGTAGAATTTCATTGCGCATCTTTTTTTCCTCAGGCAAAAAGTTGTAGCTTTTTTAGTTTTCTAATTAAAGCCAAAAAACTAACTGTTAGGGAAAAATCGATTTTAATTCGTTTTTCACTTCAACTTGTGCTCAATCAGTCAGTTTTTGAAATTTTTAATAAAATTTTCAGGGAATGTAGTTCGAAATGTCCTTCGATTGATACCTTTTGATCGAAAAATGAGATCGAATTTCATTAATTCGTCTTTGTAAATTCTATTTATTCACACGTAAAAATGTGATATGAAACTGATAGATGAGTACAAATTGAAATGAATTAAAAACCTATAAACAATAGAAAATGTCAAAAAATTGAAAAAAATTAAAACTAAGAAAAATTAAAGAAAAAAAAAGTGGGACCAGTATACCGCCACGTCCACGCCGTTGGTCCTGGGAAAAGCTGAGAGTGGTATCACAGTTGAGCCTCGATTGTTCGGATTCACTGAGAACCAATGTAATCCGGATAGTCTAATATCAAGATGATCCGGGGAATCATGACGATCGGAAATATAACTCAATTGAACTCTGACGATCGAAAATTGAATCAAATTCTACCGATTCCCAGTCCAAATAATGCAGCGGTCTGGAAGATCAGGGTCAGGATAACCGGATTTATACTGTATTCAGTTGATGGATTAAAAATATTTTTTTCCATAATTTGCAACAAAATACAGAGAAAAAATTTACAACATATACACACATTGAATGAC
>CAKNXH010061893.1:29084-62986 GCA_932178445.1 Andricus quercusramuli | reverse complement strand
TAACTTGGGGTACTATGGATAACATTATAAGTATATTGACACTAGTTGGTTTAGCTTTCATGCCAGTACTACCACCTTCAGAGTATAAACGTCTCTTTTTTATAGGCAAATCTGAATCTTCATCAAAATTTAAGTCATCGATGTATGTATGTATACCATTAAGCCATTTCCCTTTCGGAGTAGGCGTGACACTACCCGATTCGGGTAGTGTTTCTAGGTGGATAGTTTCTTGTAGTCAATAACTACAAGTGTGGGCTCACCACACCCACGACACGCCAACAGCACGTAGTTAGTAGTATTCCCGTACGGTCACCCATCCAAGTACTAACCGCGCCCAATACTGTTTAACTTCAGTGATCTAACGAGAACTGGGTTTTTCAGCGTGGTATGGCCGTTGGCCATACATTATCGATACTGCAGTCCAAATCGGGAGAATAGTTTTCTGGGAGTACTGTCATAGAAATTTGTAAAAACCCTTGACCTCCATGCGCCATTACTTTTACAACGAAATTTCCAGCTTGATTTCGTTGATTTATAATAGCTTCCAGTAACTCCTCAGCATTTGCAAAGACTACAGGTCTTTTTTCTTTCTCAGTTGTATTATCTGTATCAAAATCAAATATACCTTCTTTATAAACATTTTCAAGAGTCTTAGATTTCTCAGAGGCATGCTTAGCATAATATGGAGGTACGGATCGTTTACCGGCTGCACTTCGAAGGAAATTAGTTAGTTTTTTCATTTTGTTGGAAGAAGCACCTGTATTAACTTGGAAATTGTCTAATTTCGTACTATCACAGTTGCTTTCTGTTTGTATATCAACTTTCTGTTTTAAAATTGAACTAGCGACTTGCTCTTGCTGCTGATCAGGAAGTTTTTGAACCAATTGTAATATAATCTTACAAGTTTTTGCGGGAGTGCCACTAGAATGATTTTTACCTTTACCTATTTCATGAGAGCACTCTTTACACAAATGGATTGATTTTTTGGGCTCGTTATTAATTTGTTCGGTTTTTGAAAGATTTACCATTTTTGAAGCACCATACAACCCATTAAAGGCATCAGTGTTCCTAGATGCTTGCCGTTTAAAACCTCTACCCAACTTAGCCTTTCGATGGCCATAATATCTTGCTGTTATACATATGTAACAATTACATGTGTCATTATTAGCTCTGGTTTCCTGAGATAATTGTATGTCTTCGTAATTTGGCATGGTTGGCTTAGGTCTGGTACATTTATCCTTTTCATGTTCAGATAGAGTGACACGGCATGTACAGCATATACTCAATGGAAATTTAGGTTTAGATATGTCGAATTGTTCATTGATAAATTTTCTTGTAAGATTAGCTTCATTTTCTGTAATGTGAAAAAATGTCGGTTTCATATCTCCAAAGACAATTTTTTTGCCACATGGAGCACACACTTTTGTTCTGTTTTCCTCATGTGAAAGTTTGTGAGACATTTTCTCGAAGTTCCTTATTTGAACTGCGAATATAGAAAAAAACTGGAGTGCTTATTTTTGCATTATTCAAATAAATTACAAGGGGCAACTAATAACTTTCAGAAAAGCGCCTAGAAAATTTCGAAAGATTCAGAGGTCTCAGATGCTTTGACATGTAGCGCTTATCACGGAAGACTGTGACTGTCTTACAGAATCTTTTGTTTGATTTATGAAAAACGATTCGATGTGAAGGCATCATGGAACCAGAAAAATCTCCTTGACAACGAATTTGGAAAATTTACATTCTGAAGATGGGCGAAATTGATTTTTTATCAAAACTTTTCTTTCCATGAGCATACAAAATGAAGATGCGATATCTCAGAAAAATGAGCAGCTAAGATTTTCATTCAAATGGATTTTAAAACTGTGGGCCCGTACCAACAAATCCCCGCCTTCAGTTTTTGTCGACACTTTTTTTATACCTATCGCCGCTTGAAGCTCAGTGTGCATGAGCGCAATGTAGTAACACGACGATTATTATGTATATAGTAGCTCATGTATTCGTACACCACATATGTGAAATTCGTTTTGTTACTCGGTTGCGCTCCATACGAAATAACAACATAAAGGTTGCAAAAACTGAAAAAATGGTGTAATTATGCAAAACAAGCTAAGTTTAGCGTCTTTTTTCATAAGGGTCCTATCGATTAACACAAAAAGTATATGTATTTTTGGAAGCCTTATATTTTTCACATTATAAAAAAATAAGAATGATCTCGATAATAAACTTTAAAAAATACGATTCAAGGGGTGGGAGGGGGCGGGCATGAATGGCCTTATCGAAACCTCCCTTTATATTACGTTCCTCATGCCAAATTTATTCCTAAACTTGTGATCTTACTAAAGTTGGAAAGAAAAATTATTTCGGAATAACCACCTGAAGTTCTGGGTCAGCAGTAATTGTATATTATTATGTATTTCGATTGATTTCCTTACAACACAATTTTAATCCGGAATGAGAAGAAATTAAAAATAAAAATTATTTGCAATTAAATTTTTATATTATATTAAATCTCGCACTTTCCGAATTTTGATTAAACGTTTTAAGACCAATAAAAATAAATTGTTGCGAAAATAAATGAAAGATTACATTTGAAGTACTCACATTAATTACTGTAACTATTATGCAGTTAATTTATAGATATTTTTTGTTATTAATTAATTTATTATTAATTATGAATTGAACGTACGTCAGTAATTAACATACATTTTTTTTAATGGAAAGAATTAAATTTATCTCCACGCTAATACGAGTATATACATAATAACATAACCTTTTCGCATTTCCTTCATTTTCTACAGCTTTCAAACAATTTGCATACAGAAACATTATTACAAAACATCCATATAGTTTACACACTAACTTCACTGATCTATATATTCCAAATTTATTAATTTTAGTTAGTTATTATTTAAATTATACCCATTCTGAAAAAAGTCACCTACTTATTATTAAGTTATTATTTTCAAATTCGTTCTCTGACAGAATTTAGGGGGCAATATTGCGGTTAGAAGTTAAGTAAGCACTAGAAACAATTTCCTATATTTTAGAATGCACTTATAATATTTTTTCAACATTTCAAACTTCAATCAGCTCTCCTGAAAAGTTGCTAGAATGCAGATAGACTCATACTCGGCAAAAATTTTATATAGTCTCATACACGGCCCATTTCGCATATATTCCCATAGACGGCGCTGTCAGCATATAGACTTGTGTTGAATGGGGGCTTCGATGTACTAAAATTCCGCATATGATGTTGCATTTTTAAAAATTAAAAGAACACACCAGCACACAGTGGTCGGGAAGGAAAAAAAGTCTGCTTGGAACACCTAAGAAAAGTGAATGTGACATGCTCTTTCTGGTACCTAGTAGTGCTCAAAAATGGTTGAGACAAAATCTGAACAGATCCTGTTCGCAAGAAAATCACTTTTTTGTTCAGTCAAAAGTACTAAAAATCGGGGTTTTGAAAATATCTCCTCAGGGATGTATTTTATCACAAAAGTTGTTTCATGAGATTTGTATAGAGTGAGATTACCTTTCGAACCAGCCCTATAAATTTAAAAAATATTAATTGGTTACCGAGATAGAGCGCATATTAGTGAAGTCAATCATTCAAAAAAATCGGTTTTTCTGAGATACCTCCTCTGGAATGTATTTTATCCATGATATGATTATCAGTGTTGGTAGAGGAATCAATTACCTTCAAAATGAGCCCTTGAACCTTCGAAAATGTTCAATAGCCACCGAGATAGAGCGTCTCACGTGGACCCTTTTTGATAATTTTTCACGAAAATCATTGTAAATCAGGTTTTTAGAAATTTCTCATGCATAGAATTTGTTCAGGTTTTGATTCAACTTTTTTTTATCATCTTAAGACATGAGAAATTTTTGAAAAACTGATTTTCAACGATTTTCGTGAAAAATGATCAAAAAGGGTCCAAAAAAGGACTTTTTTTTCTTTTCCGACCACCGTGAGCAGCAGGAGGGAACACAGGTGTTAATACGAGCCGTAATTTAAGATTATTTTTCTAAAGCTGCATGCAAATGTTCAAGAGTTGCACAATTATTTAATCTGATCTGCATCGTGAGAGGGCACCCCTGCGAAGCCGTGTACAAAATAAAAGTAATTAAAGTAGAAATTAATTTCATGTTATTTTATTGAACTTTATTTTCAAATAAAATAAGTGCATGTAAAAGAATTAGACGCGCGCTAGCATGCGTATTTGTTTCTACTGTGAAAAATATTTAAGAATCGGTTATACAGAATTATAGTGTACTATTTGCTTTAAGTTATTCAAGTATCAGGAATTTTACATTCATCAATATTATTAATTTTTTACTCGCAATCACCGTGTTATGAGCCCGTAACGCCCCCTGAAAAGTTAGCGTTACAAAACCTGCTAAATTATGATTAGTTCCGAACGCCATTAAGAGTAATCTAATATTTCAGTAGACATATATATAATACTCTAGCTCGGAACGAACCATTTTCAAATGTCGCGCCATAGAGATAACCAATCACCGCCAAGCAGATGACTGTCACGTCAGTCGTATTTTTTCACGACTAAAAATATTATGAACATCACGACTCAATTTTCAGGTGGTCCTACAGTCTTATAATCGAGGGGAACATAACTTCAAAATTTGGTGTACACCGATTGTCTGATTGCTCTGTGAAATTGCAATGTGATTGCAGTGATTGCAAGGTGACAACAGGGTTATTGTATTAGACAGGTCATCATGTGGAGCACAGTATTCGCAAGGACCAGTTGAAAAACCATCCCCTTCGGCCATTGTCTTACAACTCGTCTTGTAACCATTGATCTTCCCGTAAATACATGCCTAATACTACTTGTGATGTAATATACGTCAATTTGCGACTTTGCAGATGGGACGCTAATTACAAAGGCTTTACAGGCAGTAAGTTGCGCGTCGAGGCGCGTTTTCTCAGTATAACAATTTAATAAAATAGTAATTTTAATTTCCACAGTTTTTAGTATTTCGCTATTTGGATATTCAATATCCTATGTACTTGATATTTAAATTTGTCGGTTCATTTACTTTAAACAACTGATAAATATAACTTAAAAAAATATTAAGCAAAATTATATTACAAGGTGACATTGATCACTCAGCAATGGTGTAAGAATAAAGGTGTTGCAGGTAAGTCCTATGATGTATCTGTTTCCTGGGCATTCTGGCAGGTGACCAAGAGATCTTTAAACGGATAGTGCTAGTGACAGCCAGGACCAAGTACACCTAGACTGCGAAGCGACTTACATCACTTAGGTAAAGCCGTCAATGCAATAGTTTTTTTCTTTTCATAAAGTATCCTTTTTTATGTTAGAGAAAGTTTACTTGAGGATTAAAATGCAGATTTTTGAACACAGTACCCATAAATGTATAAATATTAATGATCTTCTCGAGTACCTTTTCTAAAATTTGTCGCCTCGTCCTATACATTTTTCTATCAGGAGGTATCAACGGATTACAAAAAAAAACATTTCGAGGTTTTCATTTTTACTTTTACCTGTAAACTATCTTCAGTTTCGACAAAATATTATCCGCGGAAAAATTAAGAAGACATTCCGTGAAATCTAAGTTATGTTTAACCCACAAAAATGCGTACAATTCTTAAAATTGCAATTTTAAAATCTATGCAAGGCTCAAAGAGTAAATTTAAATAAATGTTTGTGCATTCTTTATTTACTTACTTCATTATTATTTCGCCAATACTCACTCACCTTAAGGCGGGTTTACACTAAGCGAGCATTGTTCGCGAACGTTCGCAAACGTTTGCGAATGCTTACGAGCATTCGTGAACAGGGGGGGAGCTTCCCGTTCACACTGCCTGAGCCGAGCAGTTGTTCACGAGCATTCGGCCATATTCCGACAAAAGTGCACGAACATGGCACCCACATTATCAAAGCTGTCAATTTTTTTCAAAATTTTAAAGAATTTTAAACAAAAATAATTGAAAATTGTACTATTTCATGAAAAGTGATTAATATAATATTAATTTTATTATTATAATATTGATATAATTAATATGATATAATGGTAAGAACCGAATTTGAATCTCATTTTTAAAGACATTTATTTATCTATTCTTTTGTTTAATATTATGATTTCAAACATGAAGATGTAAAAAAAAAAAAAAAACTGAATAATTTTATTAAACAAATGAATTAACTACAGCGGCTTCCAATTTTCAAAATTGTAAAGAATTTCAAACGAAAATAATTGAAAATTGTAATATTTCATGAAATGTGATTAATATAATATTAATTTTATTGATATAATTAATATAATATGATATAATGATAAGAACCAAATTTTAATTTCATTTTTGAAGAAATTTATTTAACTGTTCTTTTGTTTAGTATTAAGATTTCAAACATGAAGATGTAAAAAAAATAAAAACTGAATAATTTTATTAAACAAATGATTCAATTATAGCGGTTTCCAGTTTTCAAAATTTTAAAGAATTTCAAACGGAAATTATTGAAAAGCCAATTATTTCCAGGCACATTTCGTTATGTCACTCCATGTTTTACAATAAAAACAATACATTCGATGCACTCCGAAAAATGCTGTGCGTGCTCCTATAGGAGTACCGTTTACACCGGACGCGCAACGAACTCTCAATCCCTTTGATGGTTCGTCGATTTGCCGACAAGTGACGGAACACGGACGAGCACGAACGAACGTTCGCGAACAGCGTTCACGAACACTGTTCGGTGCGGGCAAGCGTCTACACAGAGCGAGCCTCCTGTTCCAGAATGCCGAATAGCGTTCGCGAACGATGCTCGCTTGGTGTAAATCCGCCTTTATACTTGATACAACAAATTACAATTGAATAAGAAGTTTGAAATCAGGAACTTGAAAAACTATTATAAAATAAATTTCAGGCACTTCTAGGATTTTCTTTCCAATTGGCCAACGTATTAGATTTGCGATTTAGAATTTTTATGGCATATTTAAAACCAGAAACCTAGACAATGTTTTTGAAATGGATTTAATGAAAATTTAATTTCGAAGTGCGAAACTTTGAAGTTTCTTTAATCAATTCTTGGACCAGTATACGAACAATAATAACATCTTCTAATTAATTTTATTACCTGGTCGACATCAAATAACATCATCTAATCATTTTACACGGTTTGAAGAAAACGCATAAATATGGAACGAGCCAACAATACAGATGGATTTTTGTGTATTCTGTGTCTAGGCGATACATATTTATACGACTGAGGAGGCCCTTCGTCAAAGGGCGAAACGTTTAAGTTTCTTTAATAAAGTTTTGGACCAGAATACCAACAATAATAACATCTTCTAATTAATTTTATTACCTGGTGGACATCAAATAACATCATCTAAAAATGTAGTTAAATTTAGAATGTGTTGGCTGCCATATTATGTCCACCATTTTTAATTTTGTAATTTCGACAACAAATTTGGAATCAGGGACCCGAAAAGTATTTAAGACATAAATTTTATATACATCGGATAACGTTTCAACTTTTGATCACCTTTTCGTACCACCCGAAATATTGTGCGCCGATGCACTTCATTTGAATCAGCTGCGGCGAAGAAACCATTTAGTATCATAGCATAACTGAGGTGGTTGGGACGGACTGAGATAGGAGTCAATCTACAACCACGTCCTCGACGTGAGTCCTTTATATCATTGGAACAAGCAGAGACCTAAGCTGAACGTAAATAAATGTGTACTTTTCTGGGACAGCAAAAACTAGTTAAATGATGTATTTTTCACTTTTTAAAGTAATTATTTCGGTTTTTCTTGAAAAAGATTGGGCCTATGAAAAATAAAAAATATGTGTTTCACCAATATTTACAACTCTTATGAATAACATAATGCGGTAAAACAAATCTTTTCAGATAAAAATGAGGAAACTCTATGTTTTTAGATAATTTCAGCCTGGGGCAGGTCTCAAAATTAATCGATTTAAAAACGGCTTTTTTCAGAAAAATGTCATATGAATATACATCTTTTCCTGCTAGTCTAACTTGAAATACCTTTTTTTTTTGTTTTTTCCACCCACCCTATTATACTCCTTATTCAACAAAGTATAAAAAAGATAGGAGGCACTTCGGCGTTCACACCGTATTTACAACAACAAAATCGCTCGTCGGATACTGAGGGAAAAACGAGGAAACAGCAGGTGTCCGAATACTTCTCTTCTCTCTGACCGCCTGATAGCCCACGAGCGCTTTCTATCTTTTTTTTACAGTGTAACGCGGTGTATTTTTACGCGGATGTTTCCCTCGACCTGTTCGGAAGATTAGTCGTTTCTTCTTTGGCGAGGGAGCATTAATATCACCCCAGAGATAGGTCTAAGAAGAGTGCAAGTTCATTTATAGTTCATTTATTGTAAAAAAAGATGTGGATAACGCATTCTCATTTTGTATCTAAACTTGTTCAATATGTTTCAAGTTAAAGGATTAAGGCACGTGGACCCTGCCTGATTGCTTGGTTACAATCTGGCGTGCATGCGCTCATTTGGGAGAAACAAAACCGCTTGCGAATTTACCTCTGACTCAATTCTACTAAATGTTGAGAAGTCAACCTATTTATTTTTGTAAAGCAGGATGGAAACCCATCCTAAATTAGAGCCAGATCAAGAAGGAATACGCAGAGGCATGATCGCAAGTAAGTCAAGATGCAATTCTCGTTCGAGATTTAAACGTTAGCTGAATTCGTGACTTAGATTACTCTTCTCGGACCAGCTGTGGCTGGGTGCATTTTACTTTGTATTGTCTTAGATTTCCTAGCCTGATACTTCCAACTAAATTACTCTTGTAAATTTAACTTGAAGATCTGGCTTGATAAAGAACTTGTAAAAGTTATTTAAAACTTTCTGTGACGTCAGATTGAAACGTGAATAGAAATTATTCACAACACTTTTAGAATCCAGTAAACTGTTCAATTATGTTTGTTCAATTAAACTTGATGAGATCCTAATTGATTTAGGGTCATTCACCCAGTCAATACCCTTAGTTCGCATGAAGTTTGCATGCAATTTTCAGCTAACAATATATTTCATAAATATGGCGTCGAATACGGCGCCAGACACATTCGAATAACGCCCGTAACGGATTAATTATCACGGTCTCCAGTTCTCCCCATTGTCGAGAATCCACTTCGCCTAAGTTATTCTTCGTTTACGTTCCAGGAATCGCACCCGTTTTAATAGATACTGTGTAAACGCCGAAGTACGACCAAGTTCCTTGTAGCTATCTTTTTTTTTTTTAATAGAAAAATCTCTCAATGCCATTCGAGCATTCAATTTTAATTCATATATTAATATAGTATAGTACCAAAATTTCACAAATTCGAAGATCCCATTGATAGATTACTCTGCACAAACGATTTTCCATGAAGACTAGGCTGGAAGTTTTGAAAGAATCTGAGCCTGCATTTTCAACGCGATAATTTGTATCGAAAGAGGCTGACGAGAATTGCCTGCCGGGAGTGCCGGACAACTCCAGGGATTAACAGTCTTCGGTCACATTCGAATCTGTTCTGCAATTTACTCGGCTGAAGTTTGCTAAAGCATTATTACGTTATAAATCCGTCCCATGACACTGATTCGAAATTCCTGGAACTGCTCGAATTAAACGGTACTTATTGGAAACAAAAAAGCGGTCGCCCAAGATCGAGTCAAGTTTTTCTGATATACAGTCACATATGACATATACATATTTGATATCAAATATTACTCCATTTTACGGAATTATTCACAAAAAAACTTACCGGCATAGTAGTAGGCTCTTGTTTGATTTCCAATTTAACAGTTTGTGGATGTAGCAATTGACAATTTATAGGTGGATATAAATTATTACTGCGAACATTTGTAGCTCCTGTCAAAGATCCTTTAAATCGTTTCACGGAATGGTTTAACCAGGCTTCCTGCGTTGAATAATCATACAACCAAGAAAGAGGTTGTTCCTCCTCCAAGAGAGCACCTTCGTATTCTTTCGATGCCAAAATTGGCCTTTTGAGCTTCGGTACAAGTGTTGGACTAAACGACGTTTGGTTTATGCACGCAGATGAAGTTGATTTTGGACCCTGCAGTGGTGTAAGAGGTGGACCAGTATTTGCATGACTGGGTTGCAACGGTTGTGGACTAAGCGTAGGCATTACCGGGTCCGCTGGTGGTACAGAAGCTGGTTCGGAATGCGGCGTTGGAAGAGGCGAGGGTGCTGGAGATCCTGGTGATCCCACGGATGGAACAGGCAAACAATCTCCGCCGGTAGGAGGTCCTCTTGAATATGACGGTGGACCTCCTGTTGGAGTGTTCGGTGCTTCCATTCTATGAAAAATGTTCCAAATTAATGTCATCAAAATCTTTAAGAGCAACAATATACTCTCAAAAACAGCCCGGCGCTCGAGAATGCAGTCCTCAGAAAGTGCCTCATTCGTTAAATACACTTTAGCGAGTAAGGCTCCTTTTGAGGCAGGTACTTTGTCAGAGTCTACTATAACGTGTAAAAGTATCATTAGGCCCAGCATAAAAGAAGCATACAGTAAGAGGTGGTACGTGTGGACAAAAAGTTCGTGAACTGAACTGTAAATTTCGACAGTGAGATCTCTGCTTTTGGTGCCTATTTTTGTGAAAGTTCTTTTGGTCGTGTCAGCGGAATGAAGCAAGATGTCTTAACCGATCAAAGGACAAACATCAAATTTCTCGTAAAACTCGGCTAGACCGGTCAGGAAATTTTTTTAATTTTGCAAACTGTTTATGTGAACTCTGCCATGCAGCGTAGTGCTGGATATAAATGGGTGGATTGCACCAAAAAAAGCGCGAAAGTGTCGTTTAAAAATAAATACCAGGCTGATCGTTTTTTTTTATATATTTGTGGAGTTTTTCATTGTGAATATGTCCCAGCAGGCCAAACTGTTAATGCGTAAACGTGTGCGACGTGTACTACTCGAATTTTGGGTAGAGAACGCGTGGATCCTGCATCAGGACAATGCACCCACGCACAACGCAGTCCTAACTCGTGAGTTTTTTGCCAAAAACAAGATCACTACCATGTATATTATGCGGGATCAACATTTTGGTGATGTTAATACCATGAAAAGTGGAACGACGAAGCTCCTAAAGGGACTGTCAAAGAAGGACATGCATTACTGCATTACTGGAACGTTGGACCAAGTGTATTCTGTCAGGGCCAGAGTACTTCGAGGGTGACCACATCCCTGTTTCGAAATAATTAAAATGAGATATTTGTGAAGCTCAGTCCACGAACTTTGTGTCCACATGTTGTAGATAGAAAAACGCAACTCACGAAGAAGAATAGATTCTAAATAAAGTTGATTTTTCAGACTTTCAGATACTATCAAAAATTATTATATAATGTTAAAAGCAAACGCAGACGCATGTATTTTTATATCCAATCCTTTAAATGATATTAATTACAGAGCAAATACTCAATTATTTAAAGGAACAGAGAGAATAAATGTCATGTCATCATTCACATATTTTCATTAATTATATTGAACGGTCCCTAATTAAATTGAAATAGTTCTGTTGGTTGATAAAGAATATTTAAAATATCAATCGCTGTACTTGTAACTGAAAGTGTCCTAGATGCTTGCAAGATTGCATTTATTCACGTAAATGTCGTTATCTGAAAGATTAGACTGGTATCATTCGTTCCCATTAAAGTGCGCTGAGAATTGAATTTGTGAAAGAATTGTTTAAAATAACGAGATGGCATTTTTCTTAACCCGAAATTCCATCAGTAACCTCAATTGTAGTTTCTTTGCAAATTTTTTGATTTCGATGAAACCATTTAAAATATACTTGCGACAACTATTAATTGAAAAATATCATTCGAGTCCACCATAATGACCTAAATACTCTTTATTTAGAAACCTTTGGCTTGTATTTTTATTCTAACTATTATTGTTTTCTGAAAAATGGTATCTTTCTATTATATAATTCCCAACAATCATAAATAATTACTAAAACATACAATCAGCATATTTGTAACATAGTCGAAATCCTAAAATATGTTTAAACAAATAACCCATGAGGAAAGTAGCCTAGTAATCACCATCTTAAGACTAGTAATTGCCATTAACTTTAGCTTATTTTGCATGAAAATTGATTAAGATCCGTCCAACTGCAATACGCTATTTATTTTCTAATGCCGCTAAAATGTGAAATCGCGAAGCCAGGTACAGTTTTTAGGATGAATTTTAATTTGTGCTTAAAAACGTTTTGACTATTTATATATAAAGAATTTTGAGATGGTACATCTATTTGTGATACAAGTGCGCAAAGTAGGCGATTGCCGACAAGTGTAAAACTTGCAGTATGTGCCGGAGGTTAGCGCAAGAGCGAAGCGAGTGCGCAAACGTAGGTGAACGCGAAGAGCTGAAGGCAAATGCTGTCATAACACGAGTAGCAATCGCGTGTGTGCACGTGCAACACACGCTATTTTCTGATGTTTAAAAAAATGTGTTTTGACTTTATGTCCGGAAAACAGCAATGGTATTAAAACTGACTGTTTATATTGTCACTTGATGTTTTATGCCAACTTCTCACCAGACCTCTTGGTCTTATTGAAATTCCCCGTTATTTCGTTAAATTTTTAATAAAATTTGTCTAGATGAAGTCGTTAAAAAAAGAATTACATGTGGATATTTCAGCGTAGAAAGTGAAAAAAAATCTCATGTTAAAACTATTCTTATAACAAAATTATATTACGATGTCATCAAAGTTTCAACACATTATAAGTAAAAATTAACTAATTTTGATGCAAACATTCTTGGCCAAAATCGTTTGATCAGAAATTGTGTTTTTTTAATGTATACGATGAAAATTCCATATTTGTTTCATACTAATTCCATAATAATTGTTTTACATCATGAAAAACAATAGTCAAATTATTTTTAAGTGCAAATGAAAATGCTATTAACGTTGTGTAGGAATAATATATTGTAAATTAATTCATAACATCTTGCCTTTTTTTTAAATTGGCAACACTTTGCTGTTGTAAATTACGTACATACAAAAATATATCAATTTGTATCTTTTGCAAATGATCAGTAATAATCTCATTCTTGTTTTGCTTTGACGAAACTCTACATTGTCTAGATGCGAATATCAAAAGAGTAAAAATGGAATTTATAAAGTAAAATTAAGACACTTACTTGGAACAGGTGCAGGAAGACTTTTGAGTTGGATCGATAAATGTCCATGTTCCAAGTTCTGGGGAAGAATCTGAACATTTGGTAGAAGGCGCTGGCGAACCCAATGTACACTCCGCCCAAACACGCTCCGGTAATTCCGTAGCAGCTTTTATAATGCCTTGTGTAGAAAGAGGATGTTCGTAACCAACAAGACTACTCACTGACGACAATTGACTCTCTACAGGTGTTTCATCCATATCAGTTACCAAAACATAACAAGCGGGATATCGCATTCGTACGCCACCTACAAGAACCTCGACCAACGGAGGTAATCCGGATTCTTGTTGGCTACCATTTATCGGATAGAAATGTCTCCATTCCTCAAGAAGATGATTGTCCACACGACTTACTTGACCAGTAAGAGTACCTGCGAGTCCATAAGGCGCTAGAATGACTGTAAAAAACGAGGTAAAATTAATTTGTATAAATGACTATTTTAATGGGGCTATTGTAAGTTCTTAAATATTTTTTTCCTCGAACTTATGAAGAAGTATTATACGAAATGAATTATGAGGCTTATGCTTAATTTCTAATTTTACACCATCTATGTTTTTTTTTCGCGAATATAGTAAATATAGTGTAGGAAATGCAATACATGAGATGAAGTATAGGAATAATTATTTTGTAAATAATGCAATAATTCAAATTAATATAAAAAAGTAAGAAATAGAGCGGAATAGGCAAACAAATAAAATACACTTGGTACAATTTTAAACACATTTCATTGGTAAAATAAAAGAAGTACGTAATTTGTCTCTTGTAGATTGCGTCTGCATGCCACTATCTGACTTTATTCACATTTTTAGTGATTAGTATTGGACTCACGAAAAATATAAAGATTCCAAGGTTTAATGAACTGACTGTATAGCTATTCAGACATTAACAAAACTTTCGCGATGCACGTTATTTTGACACGTACATATGCTGTGTTGCATCATTGTCTGATATCGCAACCTCAATCTTCAGCAAAGACAACGGCGCGTTGCGTAATTTTCCACATTAGTAACAATGACAATAGCGTGCGTAGAAAGTAGAAACAGTGCAAAAGTTGTTGTTAATTACATCGAAAGTAATAAAATTATAAAAGAAACTTATGTTGCATATTTTTATTTGTATTGAAAATAATATTTCGAGACACAACAAAATTGGGGAAATGTATTTCGTTCATTTGAACGTTCAGAACTTCAGGTACATGGATCGCAAAAGTTTCGTTAGAGTCTGAATAGATCAAGTTCCATACACCTCGACATTGTTAAATTTTTCGTGAAAGCAACACTGATTGTCAGAAATAATACAGATAATGTGATGAAGTGTCATACAGACGCAACTACAGGACACGCGTAACATAATTTTTCTTTACACATACATGCAAAACCCTCATTTGTCCACCGTTTACAGACGTCAAAAATGGCCGATTCCGCACTTTGCTCGAAAGCAATGAGCATAGTATTCTATAAAGAAAAATAGTGTTCGATACTCGAGTCCTCAAGGGCGTTTTGGTCACTGCTCCTGTGAAGGGGAAGCATGAACCCGAGGCTCGGCATCGGTTTACTACGCCATGCCTTCGGCTCGGCTTCGTTCGCCTCCGCCTCGCCTCGGGTTCACGCGGCGCCTTTACACTCGCAGTGACCAAAACGCCCGCTTGGCCCCTCGTATCGAAATATACTATTTTAGGTTTCATACCGATAAAATGCACTTAAAAGTGTAACGAGTGTATTTTAACTGATTAACTATTCTCCACTATCTACTTTTTTCTTTTTGACTTAAATTGATACATTTAGAAAAAAATTATTCCTATATACTTACTTTCCTATATTAAATTCCCAATACTCGTGAAAAAAACGTTGGAAATGTAATATTGGAATTGAATATAGGTTCTGTGGCCGCTTGTGATTGCAGCGTAAGAGTAAAAGGAACCTATTTTCGCGGTGTAATATTTATAAAATAAAAAAAAGGGCCAAAAAGGTGTTAAAATTACAACAATTTGACCCAAACCGGGGTTATCAAATGAAGGATGGATATACATATGGAGTCCAGTACCAACATTTTAAAATCGGGTTAACTTACTCGAAAAATCAGAAAAATGCGAATGAACACAATAAACTACTTTATCGCCTGGCACGTTTGCATGAACAAACGAAGCACTTTTGGAATTATTATTCAACTATGCATTCTATTAATTATTTAAACGATTCTTTCAATTATTCAAATCTAGAAGTTGTTTTGCAAACTTATTTTCGCTATTGTAATATGCACTAAATTTCAAGACAAATGATGCATAATAGTAAATTTGCCAGGACTTGCATGTTGGTGGCGGAAGTGAGAACGTGGTTAGTATCAAGTGGTGAGAGGATTTACGGAATTTGTATGATAGGTGTGAGTGGAGTGTGAGGGTGGAAGCCGAGGAAGTGAGTAGGGTTGTGTGGGGTGAATTAGGGACAGAAAAAGTAATCTTGAGCGTAGGGGTGAGGTGGGATTAAAGTAAATTGGGAAAGTGAGGTTAGGTTAGCAAGGAATCGGGGGAATTTGTGGTCAGGAGTATTGGGCCTTCGAGGGTCAAGTGTGGTTATCGAAAATTTGTGGGGGTGTTAAGTGAGAGAAAGGGGTGTCTGCAAGGGCTGTGAGGAATTGAAAAAAAGGAAAATATCGGGAGAATTTGGCGGCAATAGAGATAGCATTCTGCAGACATCTGGCGGTTGAGAAGGGTACTGCATGGAGTGGTATCAGTTACCGGCGGCAGAGCGGGAGGTGGGTAGTGAAGTTGACGGGGAGGAAATTTTCCACGTGCCACGACGGCCAACAGCCCGTGGCTCGGTGTCTAGTGGCGCGTCAGGGAGAGGGAGAGAGCGGGACGGTGAGAACGAAGGAAGAGAGAAGATGAGGGAGAGAACTTCGAGCGCAATTGACGGGGAGGATCTCTTGAAGAGGAAAAAAGACAGCCAAGAGATCCCGGACAAAAGCGTGGTAGAGAGCCCGTTTAAAAAAAGCGGGAGAACTAGTAGGACACCACCCCGCAAAATGGAGGGAAATGTGGAGAAGGAGGCGCTCGGTATGCTGATAGGCGAGATCAGGGGGTTGAGGGAGGAATTAGGCATTAGAGATGAGAAATGGGAAAAGGAGATGAAAGAGATGAGGGAGAGAGTAGAGGGGTTAGAGAGGGAAAGGAAAGAAAAAGATGCTAAAATGAAGCAGACGGAAGAGGAAAATAGGGTGTGGAGGGAAAGGACGGAAAAAAGGCTTGAGAAGATGGAGGGCAGGACGCAAATGGAAGTAGGAGGCGGAGGTGGGGGGAGCGAGATTAAAGGTATTTGGGAGAGGGTAGAAAAGATGATAGAAGAGAAAGTGGGAGAGCGAACGAGTGAGAATGAAGAGAGGGCAGATAGGGAAAGGTTAAGGGCAATGGCGCTGAGAATGGAGAGACAAGAGAAGGCAGACAGGAGAAATAATATTGTGGTAAAAGGGTTGAAGCTAAAGAGCGGGGAAGAAAGAGAGGGTGTGGAAGCGCTGCTACAGAGCATAGGGTGGGTTAAAGGCAGGGTAGGGAAAGTTAAGTTGGGGGGGAGAAAAGACAATGAAGTGGCAGTTGTGGAGATGGAGAGCTGGGAAGAAAAGTTAGGGGTAATGCGAAATAAAAATAGGATAAAGGATAGGGCAGTTTTCATCGATCACGATTTAACGAGAAAGGAAAGGGATGTGCAGAGAATGCTGAACGACAGGGCTAGAAGGGAGAAGATTGAAGGGAGATCGGCGAAGGTAGGATATCGGAAAATAAAAATAGACAAGAAAATGTGGGTGTGGGATGAGGAGAAAGATGTGTTGAAGGAATTGCAGGGGAATTTGTTTCGTATGCAGTAGGGGGGTAGGGGTATGGCAGGGTAGAGGAGTAGTGAAGGTGCTGTATTGGAATGTAGCAGGGGTAAAGACGAAGGACGAGGAGTTCTGGCGTTATATCCATGAATTCGATGTTGTGGGACTGGTAGAGACATGGGTAGAAAGAAAGGAATGGGTAGGATAGAGCCAAAGCTGCCAAGGGGGTATAGGTGGAGACTTCAGGAGGCGGTCAGAGTGAAGAAGAAAGGAAGGGCCAGTGGGGGAATTATAACCGGGGTTAGAGATGGATTAGAGGAAAAAGTTCATGGAGAGGAAGAGGGGGAGGGAGTGCAAATGAGGGAAATAAAAATAGGAGGCATAACCTGTAAGTTTGTTACAGTGTACAATAAGGAGGGGATGGAAAGAATTAAAGAAAGGGTGGAAGACCTGCTGAGCGAAAGAGAGGAGAGTTTGGTGATAGTGGATATGATAATAAATAAGGAGGGGGAGATTCTAAGGGACTGGATGGATAGAGGCTAGGCGGTGGCGAATGGTATAGCAACGGGGGACGAAGAAGGAGAATACACATACGTAAGTAAGGTGCGGGTATCGGTGATAGATTATGTGGTTATGAATATGCCAGGATGGGAGGAGACGGAAAAATTCGCAGTAGAGGAGAGGGTGGAATCAGACCATCAGCCATTGAGTTTATGGATAAGAGGTGAGGGTGGCGGAAGACAAGGCGGGGAAGAAGTCTCGATAGGGGAGAGGGTGACCTGGACGAGGGAGGCGGTGGAGAAGTATCAAGAGGAGCTAGGAAAGGTACGCTTTGGAGGGGAGTCGGTGGAAGAGATGTGGGAGGATCTGAAAGAGAAGGTGAAAGGCTGTGTGCAAAAGAAGGTATTTAGAAAGAAGAAGAAAGAAATGGTGAAGCCGTAGTGGGATAGGGAATGTAAAAAGATGAAAAGGAAGGTGAAGAGGAAGTACAAGAAGTGGAAAGAGGGTAATATGAGGAGGGAGGAGTACGTGGAAAATGAGGAAGGGGTTTAGAGTGTTGTGTAAGAAGAAAGAACAGGAAAAGGAGACAGAGCTGGAAGAGGAGTTAGCAAATGTTAAGACAGAGGGGGACGTCTGAAAGATAATAAATAGGTTTAGGAAGCGGAGGGTTGGGGGCAGCGAGAAGGTAGGAAGTGAGGAATGGAGGGAATTTTTTAAAGAATCATTCCAGGGCTCGGATTCAAGGAAGACGGACGGTGGAAGTAGAAGAATGGGGGAGGCAGAGATGGAGGAGTTGAATGACGAAGAGATAGAGAAGCAGATAAGGAAGTTGAAAAGGTCAAAAGCAGCAGGGTTGGATGGGGTGGAGAACGAAGCATGGCTGTTTAGTACACAAGAGGTTAGGGAGAGGCTGAAGGAGGTAGTGAAGAAAGTATGGAGGGGCGAAGGATCCCCAAGAGGGTAAGAGAGATATATGAAGAGACCAAAGACAAGGTAAGAGGAGGGGAGGGGATTTCGGAGGGATTCTGGATGGATAGGGGGTTAAGGCAGGGGTGTCCTCTGAGCCCAACGCTGTTTACGATTTTAATTGCGGATATGAAAAGTAAGCTGGAGGCTGGGGTGGTAGGAGGAATCAGGATAGGAGGGGTTAGAATTTGGTCACTAGCGTATGCAGATGACATAGTGTTGCTGGCAAATAGCAAGGAGGCCTTAAAGGAGATGATGAAGAGGTTGAGAAGATACCTGGATAAGAAGGGGTTAGAGTTGAATGCGGAAAAGTCCAAGGTTATGGTGTTCAGAAAAGGAGGGGGAAGGGATAAGGGAGGAGAGTGGAAGTGGAAGGGAAAGGGAAAGGAGGTGCAGGTGGTGAAAGAGTTTGTGTACTTGGGCTTCGTGTTTCGGAGGAATGGGGGAGTGGATGGTCACATAAAAGAGAGTGAGGAGAGCAAATGTGGTGATGAGGCAGGTGTGGGGGTTGGGAAAGAAGCTATTCGCAGATGATTTTGGACGCAGAATGAAGCTGTTTGATTCGCTAGTGATGAGTGTGCTATTGTATAGAGTGGAGGTGTGGGGGTGGAAGGAAAGTGAAGAGGTAAATAGAACGCAGGAGAGGTATGTAAAGTGGACCCTGGGGTTGGCAAGGAACACGTCTAAGTATATTGTCAGGAGGGAGACGGGGAGAACGAGTGTAGGGATTCTAGCAGGAAGCAGGGCGTGTAAATATGAGAAATTTTTGGAAGAGGGGGGAAGTAGGCTGGTTAGGGAGTGTTGGTGGGAGAAGGAGAACAGGAGAGGGGGTGGGAAGATGGAGGCTGAGAGGGAAAGGTATTTTAGAATGAAGGGACTGCAGATGGATGAAGTGAGAAGGATGCACGAGGAAGGAAGGAAGGTTTATAACTTGGTTGAGCAAAAGAGCATGGTGAGAGAGAAGACAGAGGGGGAAGAGAGAATAAGAGAGTCAAGGTTTAACGGGAACTATGTGTGGATTATGCCAAGGACAAGAGCGCAATATTTATGTGAGAAAGGAGAGAAAGGAAGTCAAGAGCTTATAGCGAGAATGAGGTGTGAGTGCATGGAGGATTTCAATAGGTTCTGGCTCTCACGGGAGAAAAGGATGTGTGAACTGTGTGGAAAGGGGGATGCAAGAGTGGAGCACTGGTTGGAGGAATGCGTGGAGGTAGAAAGAAGTGAGATAAGCATGGAGGTATTGTTGCATGAAAAGGGGGAAAAAAAGGCAGTAGCATGGGTGAAGGGAGTGTTGGGTAAGATGGAGATGAAGAGAAGGAAGGAGGAAGAGGAATGTAAACGGAAAGATTGTAAATAGGAGAGAAAGTAGATATATGTAACATGTAAATATTGTAAATAGTAGATAAGTAGTAGGTATTAGAGCGAAAACAGAGGTTGGCAAGCGAGGCAATGCGAAAAAGTAGGGACATGCGTGCGAGGCGAGGCGAAGCGAGGAAGGCAAGGCGATAAAAGCGTGCGACTTAGAGATAAGGAATGGATGGATGTTAGTCTTTAAGGGTTAGTTTTAAGAAAATTCTGTAAAAATGGAGGTGTAAGCAAGTCAATTTTTTAAGGCCAGCAGGCTGAAAAATAAACGTTTATCTATCTAGTAAATTTTCCATTTGCCATTTAGGGGAGATGTGCCCACAGTTGTTCGGTGTGCACAGGGAGTCATAAAGAATATCTACAAAATTATTGCATAAGATGCGTTATTTTCACTGAATACCTGAATATCTATGACTTCTCGTATTTAAGTTTTTTGTTTTAATAACATTTTGACCAGTCGAAATGACAGGTTATTTGAATAGATACTTTCAACGAATATTTGAGAAAAACAAGTCAGTTCAACAATTTTTCGCTTCCCTAGTTACAATCTGACAGCACATATTCAATTTGTGGCAAAACGATTTTTCACTCCTGAATTGTGAATGATATTTAAGAAATGATTACGCGTGTGCCTCGTAGTTACATGTGTAGTCACACAGGTACAACCCTCTTTCCACGTCACTCAATCATTTTGCAAGATAGATCAAGGCCGGTAGGACTAATATTCACAGCCCAATTGAAATATGATTATTTTAAACAATTGTTTGGTTATGTAAATAATTTAATTCTGTCTTACTTTCACGAAACAAAAAGTTATTTTAATTAATTTTTGTAAGCACAAAAATGCCCAATTAAACTGTACCCTTAAAGGTCCTCAATAGGGGAAACTATGCAAGAGTAGGTCACTTTTAAGAGTAGGTCATTTGAGTTTATTTGGAATATGCAAAAAAAATTCTCCATTAAACTTTAACTACAATATTTTGAACAATATTTAACACAACTGGAAGAAATCTCATCGAGATATGAGAAGGAAATGTGAGAGATATATAAGAAAAACTGATTTTAGGCATTCTAACCAACGAAATGACTTTCATATTTAACTTTTGAATAATTAACTGCACAATGCATCGCTAAAATGGTCTTATTTGGAAGTCAATATGTCATATTTGTTACTTATGCATCAACGAGTGTGCTTTCATCTCTAATTTTTGTACCAGAAGCGACGAATTATTCCGAAATCGAGAGACGTTAGGAAACGTACCTTGAGATTGTTCCTTAAAAACATTAAAAGCAACTAAGGAATGGATTTTATCGACAGTTTTTGAACAAAAATAGTTAACTGAATAGATCAATCTTCCCACAGGGTAAATGACTATTCTCAATAATTTACTATAAATTATATAAGCAACGTGAACATTATTATCTTAATTAAAATCTTATAATTCTACGTATGTTTCATTGCCCGACGTATCCAGTGCTTTAGCTATTCGTACGGCCGGTCCTAAGAATATCCTCAGACTTCTTAAAATGAAGCGTCCCGGGGTATGAAGACGTTAGTGCAAAAACTCGAATTTTACAGGAAACACAAAAAACTACCTAACTTTAATGCATTTGATTTTTTGTTTTACAAAAAAGTACTTTCGAGATATGACTTACATTAGCTCTATTAAAACATGAAAGGAAGGTCCTCATAGAAACAACTACATCCGAGAAAATATCTTTTTTAAGGTACGAAGTGTCCAAATAAACGTCAATTTTGACTTAGAAAGAGTTGCATAACTTTTTTATTCTTTAATTTGTGAACAAAAAATTCCTTTCGTGCTATTACTTAGTTCTATCGAATGATGAAAAATATATTTCAAATTCATGCAAAAATCGCATTGTTTAGTTTAGTTCAGTTTATTTTAGTAAGGGCTAACGCCTTAACATATACCGTGACAGGGGGCTAAGTGGCACATGTAGAGTAATGCGGGATACCCACTTTTCATTCAAAGAAGGCAGGGGCAAGTCATGAAATGCAAAGAATTTGTGTGTCCCATTTTGTTCCACAAGGCCTCTACCCGTTTTCAACCAGAAAATTCAATACAATTCGCGAAATTCGAAATTTCGTGTGTCCCGCTATTCCCGTTTTTTGTCCCGCTTAGTCCCATTTTTACAGTAACTGATGTTCGTATATTTTCTAACACTGCGTAGAAAAACTTACTGCAGTGTAAACAGCCTTTAAATCATTTCGAAGATTATATACAACAAATACATCATTTTCACTGAAACCTTTTTGACCATAACTCTTTTGTTTCTCTATATTTTACAAGATTTGAAACAAAACTGAATTTTGAATGTAAAAATAATAAAATACCGATAAGTTCAAAATACGCCATTCTGTATTTTGCAGCAATAAAACTATTTTCTATTGGAAGAACGGTAAAAAAAGGCTTTAATAACTTTTCGTTGTTTAAAATCGAAAACTATATAGTACCGGTTGAATGAAATTAAACTAAAACTGATAGTTGTATGAATAGATCATCCATACGGCCAAAACATAATCTCGAATTTCGACTACATTTTTTGGCCCCTTCAGTCGTATGGATTATTTATTAATTTAACCCGCAGTTTGTATCACAGCTTAGTTTTCGATGCAAACCATGGGAAAACTATGAAAAAATGTACTTTAAACCGGCTTTTTCAATACAAAATAGCGTTATTATTATTCAATAAAAAAGCAGTATACGCGTCCTGAAGTACGATCCAACACAGATGTATGTGTGAACATCTTCGATAAACGTTAAGTTCCTTTGAAAAGATTTCACAAAGATTTCATACATTTCGAATCGAAAAGAAACCGTTTGTAAGTGAAAAAATATTCGACGCTAATTATTTCCTAATATTTAAGAATGCAATATTGATTATTAAACAATTCACCATTCATTAAGTTACATTGTAAGGAAGAGAGAACGTTAAACTGAGAGGAGCATGCGTTCGTTCTCTCTCCCACTCATCGCTCTAACATTTATCTTATCCTAAAGTCGGGGCCAAATGTCGACGTCCATCACTTCTTTTGATTTTTGTCAAATCATTCTCATGCAAGTAATATCATTTTGAAAAAAAGTAAGTATCCTTTCGATGACAACAGTAACGGAGTCGGATTGCTTATGGAGATACTATTGTCATTAAGGGCATGTGACACAGCCAAATACCTACATTACCGACCTCACTTTTTCAATTTTCCACATTTTTTGTTGAATCTAAGAACCTTTTTTGTAAATAAAATTTCAAGCTGAAACTTTGGAAAATGTATGAGAAGACAATAAACTACGTTTACGTACTTTATTCGATGAGGAATTTCGCAAAAAATTATTCTCGAAAAAATTAAAACTGGGTGCATTTTTTGAACCTAAGAACTTTTTTTATAAGTGAAATATCGGCTTCAAACTTTGACAAATGCAAGAGCCGACAGTGAAGTACGTTTATGTACATCATTTGAGTATAAAAGATGCAAAAAGAAAAATTCCAACTAAATGTCAACAACGCTTGCCAGTTCGGTCGGTATTCGCGATGAGCACGAAAATGCGAAGTCTGGCGGCCACTGAACGAGGCCAATAGCGACTTCAATACTTACATAATTCAACATTGAAACTATATATTTCACTCAACTTTTATGCTGGACACAACTTTCAAAAAATATTATTGTAAGAACACCGGATCATCAATCTTTGACAGCGTGGACCCCATATTTCAGATGTAGACGAGTCAGCTGATAGAGCCTCGATTAGTGGCCGCCAGACTTCGCATTGTCGTGCCCATCGCAAAAATACCGACCGAACTGGCAAGCGGAACCGGAGTTGACACTTAGCTGGAATTTTTCTTTTTGCATCTTTTATACTCAAATAATGTACATAAACGTACTTTACTGTCAGCTCTTGCATTTCTCAAAGTTTGAAGCCGATATTTTACTTATAAAAAAAGTTCTTAGGTTCAAAAAATGCACCCAGTTTTAAGTTCTTCGAAAATAATTTTTTGCGAAGTTCTTCCTCGAATAAGGTACATAAACGTAGTTTATTGTCTTCTCATACATTTTCCAAAGTTTTAGCCCCAAATTTTATTTACAAAAAAAGTTCTTAGATTCAAAAAAAAATTCGGAAAATTGAAAAAGTGAGGTCGGCAATGTAGGTATTTGGCTGTGTCACATACCCTTAAAAGGGTACTTTTTTCTACTACTTGTCCTGCTGTCTCGGACCACGCGTCAACACTGATTAAAGTCAGAAATATTAAAAATGATGTTTCTTGCGTAACAATGATTTTATCATACATTTAATTATTGCGCGGCACTTTAAAACCGCACATTTGGAGCCATTAAACGGCTTCCTGCCTTAATTCGTTATCAAGATAAAGTATTTGTAAATGAAACCCTGTAAAAAGTAAATTATGTGAATGAAGATGTCAGAACTTGGGTTCGGAGGATAATCCTTTTATTAGGGGTCCAAAAATAGAATGCCATAAAACCTAATCCTTTTATATTTCGAAGGTTGTTTATATTATTTATATTTATTTATGCATATTCTCTGTTTACTATATATTTAATTATTAATATTTATATGCTAAATGACCCTGAAGCTGAATCTGAAATATTTGTCCGTTTTGACGTATTTCTTTCTCTTTACAAGAGACATTATATTTATCCTAATTTTAAATTTTTATAAAAATTTTCAGTTACCTGAAATCGTCGGAACCCGTACACTCTGAATTTCTGACTTTTGAATCTGTATATGCAACATTGAAAAAAAAAATGTATTTTGAATCCTTTTTGGTCGGCCTACCTGCGGTCCTAGCCGATCAGCTACCTGATCGGATGTGAATTAGCATATCTTAAGAAATAGACAGACTCGTCTTTTAGTACTAGTCACGAAAATACCGTCGACTCACACTTGATACGCAATATATACTATTGTGGGATGTTTTGCCCTCTAACTATTGACACAATTTTTTCAGGATAAAAGTGATCATATGGTTGAATTCGGAAGAACTTCAGCTTTTAGATGATTTTTATTACACAATTCAGAGATTTTTATGCGAGTTGCAATCAAAAGAAGTGAGGGGCCTCGACATTTTGCTCTGACTTTATGCATTTAACGCTCCGACACAGGCCTAGTAATTATTTACTTTGATCAATTGTATTATTTATTGTATTATTATTTTATTATTAATTACCCTCTACATCGCGATCGAATATGTTTAAAAATCAAAACTTACCAGCATATATAACATTAAATTTTCTCCTTTCAAACAGATATTCATTGCATGATTTACATATAGCTTCCTCATAGAGGAAACTTTGTAATGGTAATATTTTCCCAATATTTTTAATTCATTTAATTAAACCCTCCCTAATTTAAAAATGTCTAATACAATGTTCTAAGCAATTGTCCGGACGCGTGTGTGTGGATGTCACGCTTTTTTGTGAATACGATGATAACTAGAAAACGGTTGCAGATAAATTGATGAAATTTGGAGAGCTTATTTTCCTCACTAATATCTTAAAACTGACCGAAGAATTTCTTAAAATATTTATTGAATTTTTTTTAGCACTTAATAATATTTTAAAAATCGGTTTCTTATAGTAAAACTTTTTTCATTAGCATAATTTAAAGTTGATGCAAGAATATAAAAGATTCCTTGGTTTGAGACGAATGGATTGACCTATGATATTAATGCATTTTATTGAAGAGTAGGGAAGTTTTGGTAATTTATATATTTTGCCCATCTTTTTTATAGTAAAACTTTTTTCTTTAATATAATTCAAAGTTGATGCAAGAACAGAAAAGATGTGTTGATTCGAGACGAATCGATTGACCTATAATATTATTACATTTTATTGAAGAGTAAGGAAGCTATGGTAATGCATAATATTTGAAAACACGGCTCTTCATAGAAAAAACTTTTTTCACTAACATAATTCAAAATTGATGCAAGAACGGAAAAGATTCCTTGATTCAAGGCCAATCGATTGATCTATAATATTAATATACACTTTATTGAAGACTAAAGAAGTTAGGCTTATTGATAATATTTGAAACATCCGTTTCATACAGAAAAACTTTTTTCATCGACATATAATTCAAAGTTGACGCATGAATAGAAAAGACTTTTTGATCATAAATTTTCAAATAGAGTAATTCTGACAATTTTTGTAAAGAAATCATAAAGCTGGGAAAGTGATAGGGTGCGACAGGACTTTTCCTTTCCCTTTTCCAGCTCGAAAAATTATCATTTCGAATACAAGATTTCATTTGTCTGATTTGTCTTTATATTTACAAAACTTTTGTACCATTTTATAATTTTGTATTTTTTGTAAATTTCTATTTTTAAATTAAGCTAAATGAATACTTTGGTTTGTCTATTATTGAAAAAAATAACTAATGCTTCCTTTTTGACGAAGCAAATAGATTTTCTAACAGGAAGCAAAGTGCTCGTGAAATGAGCACCATATAATTATAATTACAAACACAGTGGACACATTCCAGATCGAATTCACAGCTACTATCGGCGAGAAAATTCGAGTCCTCTGACTTTGACGTTAAAAAAGTAAGTGAAGAAAAAATGGTAGTTCAATGAATGAAGGATCACTTTAAAGGTCAAAATGTTGTACGTTAATGAGCCTGAAACGAATATGCCAAAAAAATTCTTATAGCTTACAGGTCCGAAAATCTGTTAAAAAGTAGGGAAATTTGGCGGGTTTTGAAGACAGTGAACTTTGGAACATAGTTTTTTATTGAAAAAATAATAAGAAAAATCTGAGAAAATTCATGGTGGTACCTTAAACAGTTCTAAACAAATTGCCGTTGAATTTTTTGCAGAATATAACAAATTGTTCGTTTTTTGTACATAAATATACAACTGTACTACCTCCAGCATGTGCTTCCAAGAAAGACGAGGACGACCCCATGAAAAAAAGGTACCCCGCTGGTTTCTTACACTTGCTTTCCAGTATAAAAAACTGTCTTCAAATATTGCAATTTGCACGGAAAGGAAAATAAGCACCTACTTCTTTCAAATTGTAAATAATTTCAAATATTTTAACTAACTACCTCCAATTCAAATCACTTCAATATCTTCATTAGAACTGGAGATAGTACAGTTGTATATTTATGTACAAAAAACGAACAATTTGTTATATTCTGCAAAATTTTCAACGGCAATTTGTTTAGAACTGTTTAAGGTACCACCATGAATTTTCTCAGATTTTTCTTATTATTTTTTCAATAAAAAACTATGTTCCAAAGTTCACTGTCTTCAAAACCCGCCAAATTTCCCTACTTTTTAACAGATTTTCGGACCTGTAAGCCATAAGAATTTTTTTGGCATATTCGTTTCAGGCTCATTAACGTACAACATTTTGACCTTTAAAGTGATCCTTTATTCATTGAGCTACCATTTTTTCTTCACTTACTTTTTTAACGTCAAAGCCAGAGGACTCGAATTTTCTCGCCGATAGTAGTTTACTTTGTATCCAGAAAAAAAACTACAAACCCTTATACAGTTTTTATAAACTACTATTTTTTCCAAAGTCCGACTAATAATCGCAGAACTCAGGTTAGAGAAACAAGCCCTACCTTGTGGTTGGTAGACAGTAGACTCCCCCATTAACAGTAAGTTGAAAAAGGTTTAGGACGGAAGACAAGGCATTATGTACAACTGTACTGTAATGAATCACCGATTTTCCGCCTCTCCAAAAGATTGTCCAGACGTATACAACTACATAAGCTACAGAAGAATACATTTTTCTTTCTCGAAATATACCTTTAACGGGAGATTGAGAAGTTTGAGCACGCTGCAGACAACCTCTTGTAAGATAGCGCACAGCAGGATGTTGTCTGACATCTACGCTTGCACATACAGTACTCTCTCCATGAACGAAGAATGCAAATGCAAAGGATAAATGTGTGCTGAAACAGAACCAAATAATACTATACTTGTGGGCAGATATTGAGGTTCACGATAACGAAATGAATAGCATATCAATAATAATACCAAAAAAAACTAGTACTAAGGGTCCATTGTGGGTATGGATAAACTGGTGTTCATTGTATGAGCTATGCTTCCTCACAGAACAATATTTTATTTATAATACATATGAAGCACTTTACGTCAAATGTCCTAACGAAATTGGCACGTTTTTTCATTCTATTTTCTTATTCTAGGGAGGAAGCTTTGGGTTTATACGTTAAGAGCCCTCAAGGAGAGGAATAATATTTTTTGATTAGGAGTAAATAAACACACAACACTAGGGTCGGTAGTTAGAAAGAAACAGTATAGTCACTCGTCTATGAACGTCCCTTATGAAAATGAAGTATTGGTAAGTATTGGCTATACTTTTTACACTATTGTTATAGAGCAATTGAGCCGTTCTTTGCAAGAACAACGTAAGTCGACTTACATTTTTTTTGCGGCAAAAGGCTTTTCAGATTTTCTGATCTCTAGAGAAAAAAAAGAGTCTGAATTCAGAATCTAATAGAATTATATGAAAAACAAATGGGGAACTCTGAAATTGGTTCAAGCAGGGGTTAGGAAAATGAATAATTAATTAAAAATAACCATATTCCCGATTACTTTAGTTCGCGAAATTAATACTGATCATTCTTTGATGTGTAATTGATATTTAAAAAATGTTAAATTTATTAAATACTAAAAAAAATTATTAAAAAAAATGTGCTAGAAGTGCTATATGTCTCTGTGTTTGATGGAATGAAGCGATATACAGGGCGTCACAGACTCAAGTGTCCGGACTTATATACCTGCATAAAAAAAAAGAAATCAAAATTTCCTTTTCCAAAAATCAGTTGAAGTTTTAGTTTTTATGTTACAAAATATTTAGGCTGGATTAATCAGGAGCGCGGTATAAGCATACGCGCGTGCGTGGGATTCCAACGTATTGTTATAGATACAAACGCCGAGGTGAGGTTAGCGACGGGAGAACAGTGGTAACTACACTGCGTTAGACTTTCGTTCACACAAGCACGACTGTTTATGCCGCGCTCCTAATTGTTCCAGCCTAAATATTTTGTAACATAAAAACTAAAACTTCAACTGATTTTTGGAAAAGGAAAATTCGATTTATTTTTTTATTTTTATGCAGCTATATGAGTCCGGACACTTGAGTCTGGGACACCCTGTATATCGCTGTATTCCATCTAACACAGAGATATATAGCACTTTTAGCACATTTTTTTAAGTATTTAATAAATTTTACATTTTTTTAAGTATCAATTACACATCAAAGAATGGTCAGTATTAATTTCGTGAACTAAAGTAATCGGTAATATTGTTACTTTTCAATTAATTATCAACTTTTCTATATGACTATGCTTTTGTGGAACAGGCCGATCGTAGCGCCGCCTATCGGTCGATGGAGGAATTTCACCTGTCAAGTGGAATTCGTAAGCGACAACGATTTTTGTTAGTAGTCCGATAGGGCTGAGTTGCAGTACCATGTACCAACCTTCCTGACGGCTGGTATTTCACCTAGCCTAGCATATCATCGCGGTAAGTCATAATACAAAACTTAATATTCCGTGAAATATTTGCATCGTTTTTTTATTCTATTATATTGATTTTTAGTTGGCAACTGGTACTATTTTCAGTAAATGTTATATTTGTCACGTCGTACGTCAAAACAAAAATACTGGCCACCGGACAGCGACTTTTCCAACTGCGCAGTAAGTCAGGGCAATCTGAATCACTTTTACTTGGAAAGCATCATATTACGTAATATACTCGACTGAGTACTCGCGCACTGCCAGCCCTTCCGAGGCGAGAGACGCAACCGTATTTCGCCTCTTGAGCAGAGGAACTGCGTGGACCGGCAGTTCTAGGAATCCCTAGGTCGATTTCAAATCGACCCGTGCTTTTCGACACATGCGCAGTTGAAAAAGTTGCTTAGAGCAAGCGCAGCGATGCAAGAACGGGGCAGCCACTGAACGTCGCTTGAACAAAATATCCTGCCCATACGCGGTAAAGGTGTGGCCCCCTCCAGCGTGGAAATAAAAGACTCGTTACGTTTCAAGGTCAGGGAATTAGACGAGACTGCACTGTATTAGGAAAATTTAATTATATCTCAGAATCTCCTAAAATGTCCATTGTGTGCATTCAGGGTTATAAACTAGTAAATCTAAGCTATCTTTGAATAAAGATTTCCCATTTCAAAAAACTGTACGAAGGATATATAAATATTGGAGAAATTGTAACCACCGTCGCAAAGTTTGTCCAATTTCCTTTCGAATCCGTTTGTCAAACACACACACACACACCATAAGCATGACACGCTCTGCACCTATCATTGGGGCCTTTTTGACATAAAAATGCGGTTACGGTATGGTAAGGTGGAAATGACACCGACCTGGCACTGGAGATTCAGAAGTCCGCGTATATATATACATACAGTGAGGCCAAATTCATAGTAGTCATAGTCATAAGTGCGAAAGAGATGCTCTTATGCGTCATCTACTAGTGTCTCACTTGCACTCACGCTTCTCTATGACTACTATGAAGTTGACCTTACGGTATATATATATACTGAGGGCACGGAGCGACCCAAAGACGACCGCTTTCTGCATCTTCCCCGCAAGCGCCTTAGCATTTTGTCGACACACAGGGACAGGCCTTGAGTGCGCAACAAAAACAATTGTAGAGAACATGAAGTTTCAGTATTTGCGGCACTTCACACACACATACACACACACTCAAGGCTCAAGTGTCCGGACTTATATAGCTGTATAAAACTAAACATAATCGATTGAAAGTTCCTTCTCCAAAAATCAGTTAAAGTTTTAATTTTTGAGTTATAAAATATTTAGGCTAAAATAATCAGGAGCGCGGTATAAACAGACGTGCGTACGTGAGCGGGAGTCCAACGCAGTATTATTGAAGCGAGCGCCGGGGTGGGGTTAGCGACGAGAGAACAGCGACCACTACACTAAGTTGGACTCCCGCTCACGGACGCGCAACTGTTTATACCACTCTCCTGACTGGACCAGCTTCAATATTTTATAACTCAAAAACTAAAACTTCAACTGATTTCTGGAAAAGGAAGTTTCAACTTATTTATTTTTTATGTTTATACAGACATGTAAGTCCGGACACTTCAATCTGGGAGACTCTGTACATTGTACGTGGGTGTCCGCTTGAAAGAGCCCCTATGTTCGATATGGAGTTACGTATAGGGTCATATAACTGGATAAATTCCCGGCATTTTAAGCCCACGACTAACCCTTAAAATTGGAAAACCAGTTGCCGAGGCATTTTTGAAGTTGGAACTTCAAAAAATCACTTTTCGCCAAACATGCATTTTCCGGTTGCTTTCGGGCTATAAGTATAGGGCCAATAAATTCAGTATAGGTCGAAGCAGCATCTCCGACTTAAACCCGAAAAAAATCATTTTCACTCTGAATTTTAAATACTCGAATATCTACTAAACTGTAGCCTTCCATGAGGGCCCTTTCTATGTGGATGCCCACATATATTGTTGAAAGGAATCTGAAATTATCGGAAAAGGTTTATTGAGCAACAATTTACAAGCTACAAAACGAACGAATTATGAAATGCGTAAAATGGCCTGGTATAATATTTTAGTCCCGACTTTATCCCGGTGTTCTCTCGATTCAACTTCGTCCCGGCGTTCTCATGGTTCTTCCGGATGGGTGGCCACCCTGAAAATGCATGTTCCTATGATTTTTTCTTTTTTTTTTTTTACTTTTAGATTTTGAGTGAATTTTGTAAGTGTGCGTGCACAGTCGGATGCTCAGTTCCTACAGCCGCCGCTATGTCACAAAATTGTCCAATTCAAGAATACGAATTTTTATCTCTGAACAATTAATTAAATAACATACCTGTTCATTACAATTAATGAAGATTGATTCAATGAAAGTATAAATTACATTTACAATTTTATTTAATTGTTCTAAACAATTAATTTAAACAAATACTCTAGTGTATCAGCAAGCATCGAGATCACTTAATTAGATTATATGTCCCCTGAAGAACAAAATTAAGTACAATAATACGAATACATTGGATATGTGCAAAAAAATTAAATTGGAGTATAGTAAATAATAATAATAATACCCCATCGCCCGTGAGCTCCGGCTCTTGCAGTTAGCCACGTTTCTTTGGGCTAACTCACCAATGCAACGAATTATGCGGTTACGACACCAGTATCGCGCAGTGCCACCTACAATAGGCCTCTCTCGGATGGAGGCCATGGTTCAGTTGGGAGTGGTAATAGGACCGAACCACAGTGGGGCCAAATCAAAAAAAGCTGGACAAAAGTCCAAAAAATGAACATTTTTAATGGGGATTTTCGATCTAGGATCAGCTACAGTATACCCTAGGGAAATATAATTCACTTATATTAGACCAACAACTTGATTACAGCAGTGTAAATATTAGTTGAAACGTAGCGTGCGTGCGCGCAGTTAGTGTCACGGTACGAAGGAGCCAAAGTAGACGTGAGTTTTTGACTGAGCCAGGACTTTTGTAAATGATATTTCCATTCAGATAAAATGGAATCAACTTCTATGAGTAATTAAAATATTATGAACATTTTCAAATTTCCATCGTATCAAGAAAAAAATTATGGGAAGGAGAGTAAGAGCATGTGATTTTCAACTAGAGCAATAAAAAAATTGGTCTTTTCAAAGTGGAAAAGTAAAATGTTAAGCATTATTAAGTCTTTCAAACGATTAGAGGTTGTAGATTAACGTATTACAAATGAAATATCGAAATTTCAGCTGCACATATTTGCACGAATAATTTAAATCAAATTTTTTGTTGAAAAAAATATGCGTTGCGTGAATAACGCACGTTGTTATAGTATGCTAGTATATAGAAATAATTTGATTCTCTTGTTCATGCACATTCGTTGAGTGCTTACATACGAGGATGATTCATACTCTAAGTGAAAATTTTACATAAAATAGGATATATAGTAAACTTTGGAAATCCTAACCTCACTTCACAAGTGACGACAGCCAGAAAAGAATTTATGGAAATTTGTCGAATGCTATATGATGAATATCGCCGAAAATGTTTGAAAACTGTATTTTGTCGTGCTTACAAGGTATAAATGGCACTTTATAGTTATTCACAAAATTTATTTCGTTGAGATTCATATCTCATTGACAGGTGGTTTAGTGCTCGGCCTGATGCTGCCATCTTTGAGTAGTGTTGCATCATGATCCTCATTTTAAAGCATACAAGTCGGCCAAAAATGTATATATCATATCCTATTTTTCCCAGTACCTCAATTTTTTAGTGAAAATTGACTTATGATATGCAGCTTCGAGAGGGTTGCTAATGGTATTCAATTGAAACAGTTTTTTATGAAGAAAACACATTCAATATTTGTTCGCATTAGAAAATATGAATGGATGATATCAATATTGTTATTATTAATATTGAAATTGTCTTTTAGATTCCGATCCGCCAAATATAAATGGCTTGACAAGCAAAGAAATATTTGAAATATTAAAAAATAATTTAAAAGCAACTGCTGCAGAAATTTATGATACAATCGAAAGATTCTTGGGCAGAATCCTCACACATTTTAAAAATCGGGTCCGCCATATTGGATCCGCCATCCTGAATTTTGCGATTCTGCGTTCAGATTCTTGATCAGTGACGCCAAAAACACTCATATACTAATCTTGAGCAGAATTCATGTACATTTAAAAAAAATAGAGTGCACCATATTAGATTCGCTATTTTCAATTTTGCAATTCTGAGTTCAAATTCGTAATCACCGACCCCAAAAACACTTATATACTGATCTTGAACAGAATCCATGTACATTTTAAAAATCTAGCCTGCCATATTGGATCCGCCATTTTGAATTTTGCAATTCTGAGTTCAAATTCGTGATCACCGACCCCGAAAACACTTATATACTGATCTTGAACAGAATCCATGTACATTTTAAAAATCTAGCCCGCCATATTGGATCCGCCATATTGAATTTTGCAATTATGGGCTCAGATTCGTGATCAGC
>CAKNXH010061893.1:0-29074 GCA_932178445.1 Andricus quercusramuli | reverse complement strand
AGAAAACACTTATATACTGATCTTGAGCAGAATCCATGTTCATTTTGAACATCGAGCTCGCCATATTGGATACGCCATTTTGAATTTTGCAATTCTGAGTTCAGATTTGTGATCAGCGACCCCGAAAACCTAAGAGTCATAAATGACAAGATGATTACTAGACTTTTTAGACTTTCGTCCGGGTTTTTTTGGTTTGGCCCCACTGTGCGAACCGAGGCGACGACCTTGCAATGGCCCCGAACAAACGCGAGATCATCGATTTAAATGGTCGAACCAACTCAGGAGGGACATCCTTACCTGTTAGCAAAGAAGCTCACCGGCGCGAAGAGGATTCATGAAGAGGTTAAATGAGCGGTGGGTCAATATGCACCCGGAATATGCTCATCAAACGCCTCAGAATTTAGGAGATCAGATAGCCTTTTTGCGAAAAAAAAACGGATATGAAGCTCTTTATCAACAAGAAGAAGAGCAACATCCTCCAGCGAACATTCCACCCGTTCCAGCAAGACCACCTTTGCAGATAGCCGATATTGCCAACATGAGAAGTAGGAGATCTATCCACCAAAGAGAGGATATTAACATCTATCGAGCTGGTATGGAGTGCCATAGTTAAACAACGTGGATGCAAGAGGGCTGGCAGGTTGCAGGGAGAACCTGTTAATAGAAAGGTATATTACCCAGGACTCGATCAGGTATCGACACAATCTGTCCATGGCTTGAATTGACTACCGTAAGGCATTCTATAACACGAACCATGAGCTACACAAGATTTGTCATAACATCTGACAAAAGACAAGTGAAGCTATATCACATATAACAGGGGGTCTTTCAAGGAGACTCTCTAAGTCCGATACTTTTCTGCATCTCCCTCTTGCCTCTATCTATTGTGCTCCGAGGAAAAAGCTCTGGATACATATGTGGCCAGCCGAACAGAAGAGAATATAAGGTCAATCACCTTTTATACATGGACGACCTTAAACTCTTTGCTTCCTCGAAAGAGGACCTTAACATCCTTGTGGAATTGCAACCTATACTTACCACTTTTATAACGCAATCCTTTAATTACCGCAATCTTATATTATTCACTTTACTTATGTATTCACTTAACTAAGGGCCGATTTCACCAACTCCTATTAGATGCTTAGCCTCGATCAGCCTAATTTAATCAGTACCTTGCATTCCACCATCTTCTGAAGTTTGCACTTGATCACTTGGAGCATGTTCAGAGCGAACGTGGATCATTTTTATAATAATGTTCATCATATCTAAGCTTTTGCTTTTATCAATATGTTGATGACAGAAACTATGAGGCCAAAATATTTCTGATGAAACGACCATAAAAAATAAATTGTGTTCCTATGGCCTCATTTTTCTTACCCACTGATTCTTTCACATCTTTAGAAGAAATAATTCGTTTTTAAAAACAATGTATATGCAAAATATATTATTCAACGGAATAAGGAACTCAGTACCATAAATTCATTTTAGTGCTGAAAATAAATATTTAACCAATGTAACCTTGCAGTGCACATAATGAAGCTTCCTTCTTGTATGCATTCATATATGCATCAAACATTTCTGAGCCTCTTCAATTGATCACTATTAGTGCCTATATAATTTACGTTATTGGTTTTCAAACTGAAATATTCATAGAGAATTTCAACATTATTTCAATATACTACATCCAAGCAAAATTATTTCACTTCTTGACAAAAAAGAATTCTGCTGGATGTCACTAGACTTGGTTAATGTTGTCAGCTTGTACCGTGCGCGCGCAAGAAGCTTAAACGTCCTTCTTGTCTTGGACAATCAGAATCGCCGTATGCATAGAAAAACGGATTATTACGAACCGGGTATACGGTTAACTAATCGGAGATTAAAATTTGATCAGAGAACCCGGTGGAACGCAACACAAGTTAACGCTAGTTTAATCATTGATAAAAAAAATCATGATTACTTAGGGCCGATTTCACGGTACAAGCTGACAACCAAGTCATGTGATATCCAGCAGAATGACTTTTTGTCAAAAAGTGAAATAATTTAGCGTGGATGTAATATATTAAAATAATGTTGAAAATTTCAATCACGCGCACACGGAATAAAGGTACTGGAAATTTTCATTGACCGAGTCAGTAACTTGAACATAGGTCTAAAGGTATTTGAAAATTTGAAAATATCGTACTGGAAAATTATGCAAATAGTGCTTGAAGAAATATAAGACTTCATAGATTGCGTCCAGCATAGTCAATGAAGCACTCCTAGACTCCATCAACAAAATATCAAAGACAAATCTGTAAGCCGTTCAACACTCCAACATTAAAGTCTCGAAGACAGTCAAGGAAGGGTTCATAGGCTGTCAAGCTAGACATTTATGCTGATAAAAAAATAATTTTTTTTTCTTCAAATTCATAATATTATTATCTTCAACTGATATATTTATTATAACATAATAACACACACAATTACTAATATATTAATCGCACCCTTTTTACGCCCTCAAAAATTGGACGCACGCTGCGGGGATTAGAACTACCTATACTCTACACTCTAGAGTAAAGCACCTCATTCCTAACCGCTCAAGCCCCTCAGCTAACCATTCGCGCTGAAAACATGGTAAAAAATCTTGGCGTTGTGCTACAGCTGAAAACTGTGTGGCCGCGTAAAACGAATCTGGATGAGGGTTGCGAATTATACAACTTGCTGCAAGACTAACCTTGGATAACAAATTAAACACATTGTTTAACCAATTTTTGTTTAAATAATTTTAAAATATAATTCTGTACGAAAAATTATTTTTTGGCCAAGGGATGATTTTACGTGAGAAAATATGTTGTTTATTTATTTAAACTAAAATTGTTTTAATAATTTTTTCAAATTTGTGAGATATAACATAAAAACTAATTGCACTGTTCGATTTTACGAAAAAAAAAAAATGAAATCCATGTAATGGACATTTTTTTCACACAATTTCACATGTAGTATCGATAAATAATTACATATTACTACGACACATGATAAAATTTATGTTTCTTTTAAATTAAAGAATTTGATTCTAGATTGAAGAAATTAATAACAAATCAACAAAAGATAAAACTGTCCTGTGTACTCTTTTCGTAAGACGCACCGTTTATAAGTTGCAGCGTTATAAATAATTTATTTTATTAAGACTGATGTATTTCCCAAATTATATCAATAAATTATTTATAAACAAAATTTTGAACTTGGGCAAAAACTTATTTGCGTTTACACTCTTAAAAGATGACAGAATTATTGAGATAGGTTCGAAAATACTTTTCATAAATTGTTATTAAAAAAATGGTTATTTTAAATGAAATTTCTGATGAGAAATAGCAATTTTAACAGTCTACGAAAAGTATTTTAGATTCTATATCAGAATAATAAATTTTGCTACATAAATGAAGAAATTATTTAAACAATTGTGTACCTTTTTAAAAAAAAATAACTCAAATATTCGTAATATCTCGGGGACCTCTCAGTGCTTCAAGAAGGATTAGTGGTGACTCGATTAACTTCTAAACAACTTTTTAATTATTTATTAAAATTATAAATTTGAAGATGGCTTTTATGTAAATGTTTTTGGCATTAAAAGAAACACATTTTATTCTATTAGGAGACACATTCTTATATTTTATTTCAATATTTTTATAAATATTTTATGTACAGAAATACGAACTTGAAAATAAAATCTGCTTACATCCAGTTTTTTGCTATGTAATAATCGCCATCTGCTAATTCATTTCGGATAGAAATAAGTGTATTATAAGTAATATCGCGAAGATTTAGAACGACGTAGGAATAGTTACTACCACTAAAAATTGTGAAGCCTGCAAATGTTCGTATAAGAAACAATCGTGCAACTTTGTTGAAGGAATTTGATAACTAGCAGAATAAGGTAGCAAGTGAATACAATTTTTCACGCCATCTAAATCTTGGGGATTTAAATTCTTTATGCGACCAGGTGTAAAAATAAATTATTGATTTTAAATTCAAAGGAAAGCATACCTTTTTTATCACAAATCATCATTTTAAATCATTCTTAATATCTTTATGCGTTTCACAATTACTTTTTGTTGTAAACAATTTACTTGCACATTTAATCATTTTAAATAAGCAAGCCAATGTTAACCAATCTGGTTGCCGACGTGACGCATGCGCAGTACGAAAAGATCAAAGCTTTGGGAGCACTGAGTCTTCATCCAGTGACTACTACACTCATGCCAATGTGAATTTGTCACTGTGCGCGCCTCTGCAAATTCTCGCAGACAGACAAAGAGTGTTTCCCTGACCCGTATTCGAGTTCTTCGTTTATGAATCACGTACTTATTCAATTAAAGTCTTTGAAAATATTAGGAGCTTTTCATAACCACTTCATGAGTGAATACAATTTTTTTTGTAAACTGTCTGATAAAATTTCCAGGACAGTTGTTCCTTGACTGTGCTTGAAAACTTCCATGCCTTGTTTTAAATTTCTCCATGAAAATCTAGAAAATTTTCCACGACTTTTTTTCATGTACTGTGAGGTAACATTGGTCTTCAATACCCTGAACAAAAGCGTCCTGAGATTTGACTTTCACGAGACATTAATCTAGGAAGTTTTAAATATTTTTAAAGCAATACTTACTACCAAAAAAGATGAAATGTTCGAGTTTTGGACGAAAATTCGCTTCGATTCATGGCGGGAAGTCTAAATTGAAGTTTTATATCTAGTAATGATATTTATATTTATGGATATTAATAAAATTAAATATTATTTTAATATTACAACATTATTATTAATTATAAAAATGAATTAAAATTTTTTAATTAAAAAAAATTGATTTAAATTAGAAAGCAAAAATTCGGGAATTAAATCTAAAATTATGTGTGAACTATTCGCGGTGAGCACGAACGACAGAGGCGCTGCAATCGCAACCACATGATCGAGTCACGTGGCCTGAAAACAGTCTGGTTTGAAATATTTACGTGGTGACTTCTCGTAGTAATTGAAATTAATGTAATTTAAATTGAAAGGAAGAATGTAGAATGGACGTACGGTACTTGCAATTATTAGAATATATTAGAATATATTCTTTAATTTAGAGAATTGAAAATGATAACGTGGATTTTAATTTTTGGAACTGAATCTGCATCTTTGAACTCTATATTTGATTTATAATATTTTTAAACTTCAAAATTCCAGAGTTCCACTTTGGGTGCTTTAATTTGCAGCTCAGTTCTTATTACTTAAAATAGAAAAATTGTTAGCTTTGGAGTTCGAATGTTTTAACTGGTTTTAATTTCATTGACCGTGAAAAATGTTTGCGAACCGGGAAAAAACCTTCAAAGGCTCGAACATTCTCTTCCATACCTTGATGCCCTTCTCGCGCTGATAGAAATAGAAACCTGTCTTTTCATTTATGGCTAAAGAAATGAACTCTCAGAATTAAAATAATTGATAGTTTTGGATAGTTTTAGACCAGAAATTACCATTTTATTACCGGTCTTTGTAGTACGTCCTTTCAGCACCACTTGACCACCTTGTAAAACTGCTTCTCCTTCCGTCATATTTCGACTATTAAATATTCCCTCAAAAGTCACAAATGTCTAATAATTGCAAGTACCGTACGTCCATTCTACATTCTTTCTTTCATTTTAAATTACAATAATTTCAATTATTACGAGAAGTCACCACGTAAACATTTCAAACGAGACTGTTTTTAGGCCACGTGACTCGATCATATGGTTGCGATTGCAGCGCCTCTGTCGTTCTTGCTCACCGCGAATAGTTCACACATAATTTTAGATTCAATTCTCGAATTTTTGCTTTCTAATTTGAATCAATTTTTTTTAATTAAAAAATTTTAATTCATTTTTATAATTAATAATAATCTTGTAATATTAAAATAATATTTAATTTTATTAATATCTATAAATATTAATATCATTACTAGATATAAAACTTCAATTTGGACTTTCCGCCATAAATCGAAGCGACTTTTCGTCCAAAACTAGAACATTTAATCTTTTTTGGTAGTAAGTAGGGTAAGAGCACCAGTTATTGGCACCTTAAGAGGAAATTTAGACTTTAGGAAATAAATAAACACATAAAATATTGAATTCTGAAATAGTGATAATTATACCGGCACTCCAAATTTTATGCAGAATACACTGGAATGTTGAATTATTATTCAAAGCTGAAAAAAGCTTGAAAAATTATTAAAAATAAGCATGTAGTCCCAAAATTTTAGTGCTTGGCACTGCTAACCCCAGTTATTGGCACCCCTCGTCACCAGTGATTGGCACTACACTCACATAACCTCTTCAAACTTCTGTAATTGCGTTAAAACATTGATAAAAACAAATTCTGCATCTGAAAATATGAAATACATTTTCTATTAATAATTCTAAATTTACTATTTTATAAATTTTGTTTTTGGACAAGCCAACATCTTTGACAGCAGCTATAAAGCCTAGCCATGTCACATATGTGTTCTTTGGCATATGTTTTTCTTTCCTCAGAGATACTCTCTGACGGGCAAACATATGGCAAAAAATAAAATAAAAACCATAAATGTTACTAATTTTCTCATTTTCTACTTTAAACTAGAAAGATTAAGAAACAAATTCAAACATGGATACATAAATATAGTTAAAACAAATCACCCACCGATTAAATAAAAACGATAAAAACTTTGGCTATTTATAATAACATGAATTCCTGCGTAACACTTAAAACATTGTACGACAATATTATTAAACACAATATGTATCAAGATAATAAAATTCTATTTATAATTTAAATAAAACCAATATTTACCTATACCTCGAGGTCTAAAAAGAATAATAAATTAAATGAACAGAACTTTGGAGGTTACGATGACCGGTATCCCGGTATTAAAATGACAGCTTCATTTATTATAATTGTTAGCTACTTTTTCGTCTACCTAGTAAAGACTTTTGTTGTTCCGGCACTTTTAACACTTTATTTTATCAGAAATACGTGAAATGGCTCATGTCAACACAAGGTCTTGAGATTGCATAACCTCACTTTTTTCCGGCGAGGCAGGGGTGCCAATGAATGAAATCATTCCCGAATTGCATGGTCTTGTCATTGGCACTGGGGTGCCAACGACTAGAGACCATACTTTTTCTATTAATTTCCATTGGCACCCCCCTAAAATTAATTAATAAATTATTGCCGAGGTTCATTCCTTATTTTGATTATATTGCAAGTATTTCTTTTCAATATTCACAAAAATTGGAACAGATTTACTTGTCCACAACGTTGTTTGAACAAAATTAAAAAATGTTGTCAGCTAAAAATTTTCTTTAGAAAACCGGATGAATTCTTGGCACCCTAAGAACTGAAGTGAATTCATTATTTTATAACTAAATTTGACATTATTTTTTATGAATTATATATGTCGGTACACGCAGAAATAATGGTAGAATTAAAATAATACCATCAAAATACGATAAATGTTTGCATTTTCTTAAAATTTAACAAAAATGAGAGAGGGTGCCAATAACTGGCGCAGTGCCAACCACTAGTGCTCTTACCCTATTGTGAAAGTCAAATCTCAGGATGCTTTTGTTCAGTGTATTAAAGACCAATGTTACCTCACAGTGCATGAAAAAAAGTCGTGGAAAATTTCCAAGATTTTCATGGAGAAATTTAAAACAACGCATGCAAGTTTTCAAGCACAGTCAAGGAAAAACTGTCCTGGAATTTTTATCAGACAGTTTACAAAAAAAATTGTATTCACTCATGAAATGGTTATGAAAAGCTCCTAATATTTTCAAAGACTTTAATTGAATAAGTACGTGATTCATAAACGAAGAACTCGAATACGGGTCAGGGAAACACTCTGTCTGTCTGCGAGAATTTGCAGAGGCGCGCACAGTGACAAATTCACATTGGCATGAGTGTAGTAGTCAGTGGATGAAGACTCATGTCAGTGCTCCCAAAACTTTGATCTTTTCGTACTGCGCATGCGTCACGTCGGCAACCAGATTGGTTAACATTGGCTTGCTTATTTAAAATGATTAAATGCGCAAATAAATTGTTTACAACAAAAACTAATTGTGAAACGCATAAAGATATTAAGAATGATTTAAAATGATTATTTGTGATAAAAAAGGTATGCTTTCCTTTGAATTTAAAATCAATCATTTATTTTTACACCTGGTCGCATAAAGAATTTAAATCCCCAAGATTTAGATGGCGTGAAAAATTTTATTCACTTGCTACCTTATTCTGATAGTTATCAAATTCCTTCAACCAAGTTGCCAGATTGTTTCTTATACGAACATTTGCAGGCTTCACAATTTTTAGTGGTAGTAACTATTCCTACGTCGTTCTAAATCTTCGCGATATTACTTATAATACACTTATTTCTATCCGAAATCTGCAAAAAAAGCTAATTGCACAGTAATGTCGGTACGAATAGCCGGATTTGTTGGTATACGTAGGCACTACGTTTAAATTATTTAAGTCATTTCAAATTTTTAAATAATTTTGCATTTTTTCAAAACTTCTAAAAATCTCTTCAACTTACTCGAATTTTTTCTAAGAATAATAATAGGTGTTCAATTGTTATTTATAAATCAAAATTCAACAATTTGACTTACACTTAAAATTTTTTTAATAGAACAATTAAAAATGTAATGTTTCTTTTTCTTAATGAAAAAAATTCAAATTGAATGGTTTAAAAATAGAACATTTTAGACTGAAACAATATTTGAAATTTAATAAAATTCTTTAAATATGAATATATTATTTTGAAGTTATCTTAAAATTTTAAATAGTTTATAAAGTTTCTATCGGGTGTTTACATTTGTTTAACGAATAATACTTTCCAATAGAAACAGTTTAATTTTTTACGTTAAAGTCTGCACATTCTAAAATTGTGAACTGCAGTTCACAATTTTTGAATGAATTCGGAATCATGATTCCGAATCATCTAACTAATTATTAATTAATTTATATTCACAGTTGATCAAATAAAAATATTTTTTATCCAAAATCTTCGATTTGAAACGCTTCTCATTTTTAATGGTTTAAGTCTTTACAACTGCATTTTAAAATTCTTTTAAATTAAATGTACGCTTGAAAATTAAAATCAAAACTGGAAATTTTTTAGAGTGAAAGATTTTCGAATTGCACATTCTAAACTGAATGATATCATAATTGAAAAAGATAACATTTCAACTAATTCTTTAAATAGCGGTTGAAATCAAAGTTGGACAGACTTTTTTTCTAAAAATTTGTAAAATTCCTGGTCAAAACATAAATTCATTCAAATCATTATTTACCACATACGACCCTCGACCTAGACCTTAAAACACCATCATAAAATTCATTGATAAATATAATAGTCTGAATACTTACCGTTATTATAGTTAGTTATGTCAACTACCGATTTTAGTTAATTTTCACACGTGACACCTTACCTTAATTAATATGTGAAATATAAATAAACCGTACGTCATGTGAAGAATAAATGGGACGAGACTGTTTATAGAGCTTCACCAAAGTGCCCACCAGAGTTCGTATTTTCGTGCTCACCGCGAATAAAACTATAGCATTTTAATAATAATGCATTTTTAGTAAAAATATAATTTTTTATTTAATTCTCGTAGTTGTTGTTTCGAAATTAGAAGTAATATTTTTTTCTTTTCGAAAATTTTAATGAATTAATAATAACTAATAATTATATAAGAATAGTAACATAATATTTCAATGAATGAAAATAAATATTGATATCAATATTTAAATGGAAATAACAGAATCTCGATTTGAACTTCCCGCCAAAAAACACGCGAATTTACGTACAAAACTCGAGCATTAAAACTTTTTTTGCAATAACTATCGCTTTGAAAAATATAACAAACATTCTATATCAACGACTAGCTTTGAAAAAATTGGATAAAATAGTTCTTCTTAAAAAATTGAATTCGGAGGTTTCTTCCCATGCATTTTATTGAATCTGGGCCTCGAGAATAATCAGAGCCACGGTCAACATTCTGGACTGTCGGTCCTGACGGTCAACATCAAAGCTATTTTGGTCTCATAGTTTCTTTGATCTACACATTGATAAAAACAAAATCTTAGATATGATAACAATTATTACAAGAATGATCCATATTTACTCTGAACATGCTCCAAATGCTCAAGTACAAACATCGATTATGAGGTTCTGTTCTACGGAACACCGTAAATCGTAGAGTGACTCCGTTAACCGGCCAAAATCGACCAGTTAAGAAAAAACGATGATTAACTCTCTTTAATCATACTTTAGAAGATGGTGGAATGCAAGGTACTGATTAAAGTAGCCTAATCGAGGATTAACGTCCTAATCAGAGTTGGTGAAATCGGCCCTTAATCGCTCATTTAATCGGTGTTGGTGAAATCGGCCCTACATTTTTAGAAATTATATTTTAAACCTTTTACAAACCAATTAACCAGCGGGTGAACCGGCATCTCCTTCATTCTGAGGTCCCCATTGTTGTGAAATAGATACTTTTTTTCTAACACTTTTTATACGGTGACTACTCTCACTAAATCCCGAAATATGCGTAAAGGTTTATTTCGCGAAATATTGATCTCATTTCATTTTTTCAAATTGTACTTCAATCGTGTTAAAAAACTGCACATCTTAAGCCATAAAACAACTTCCTGTCATTATTTCTTTCCAAGATGATATGTATGTGGAAAATGGTCTGTAATTACCAAACAATTTCTTATTTTGAAATTTAGAAAACTGCGTTGCATTCTGGACACCTTAAGGAGCGTCTGTGATTTTTTTCAGATTTTTCAAGACGTCCAGCTCGTTTCGGGAAGCCTCGAAAGTCGAGGCTTAAAAAAAGTGCCTCCAAAACCCTGATTTTTGGTACGTTTTACATCAGCGCTATCGTAAAAAAATGTTTAGAACAACAATATATGTATATATCTTTCAATTCGGAAGACCTTAGGCTTTCACGATTACCTGGCTAGAATTTTCTGCGATTTTTTTTTGAACGAGTTGCAAGCGATCAAAGTGAGGGTCGCGTACCTTTGACGCCGACTTCAGTTAGTAAGATTAGGTAGAACTCTAGTTTGTTCAAATATTCAGAATCCGAAATTTTGCTCGCTATCGTTCTTTTTAGCGCTTGACTTCTACAAACGTCATTGGGCTGAAATCAAATTTCGCACTCTTGGCACTCATTCAATTCACTCTGAACTTTCTTAAATAAATTAAATTGATCAGGTAGAATTTGTGATTATATTAGGACTATTTACCTTCCAAATTTGCTCTATTGTTTATATTTTAATAATTTTTACTTTTTAATCTAATTTATACAGCCATCTAAACAAGAAATGTAGAAAACACATTGTGGATGAGTCGCCTGGCGAACTAACCTTAAATTTCTAATCTTTACTACGCATGCACAAATAATTTTTATTTCTGGTAAAACTTTTAAACTGTTACATCCTGTTCCAAATTTAATTTCCCACGTGTAACTTTTAATTTACCTCCAATTTAACTGAAAGTGGCGCCATCTTGTACTGGTAACCACGTATCGATTGGTGGTGTTTTAGCATGGATATGAACTATTACCATTTTTCGGCGAATAACCGATCACTGTTTTATAGGCATTTAGCTTGGAACAGAATTGTGTTTCTTTGGAATAGTACCTTGCAGCCTCGTATGTTGTACAACTGTACTGCGCAGCCTTTTGTAACATACGACTACACTACGCATTTTTATGTACTGTAAAATACTACTGCGCATCCGTATAGTTCTAGAATTCAGTTAGAGATCACATATCCAATAACGACGGTTCTAGAAATTTGATGCAGGCAAGAGCCCCGCATGCAATGAATCTTACAGAAACTTCGATATATCTTTCTAGAATCTAAATAGATTAGGGGTAATAAGATTTAGCGTTTATTATGATTAACTGCGTCGATGTCTTTAAAACAAGAAGACACATCGGAAACACACGTCATACGTCAGACCTTCTAGACACTTCAATTTATAGAAAACCGTCAGAGATCACGTTAAAATTTCTAGAAGGCTCGACACATTGGATTTTGAATATGTATCATTCTAGGTGGAAGTTGCAATTCTGAGGAATCCTCAGAATTTGATTATTGGTTGGTATTGCAGGAACCCACCTCGTTAAGCAAACCACGAATTCGGTGCAGCTTTCCAGAAATTTCGATCACTGTTTAACGAATGAGGTGATCCAGAAAGTTTTAACGAGTGAGAATCTCAGAGGCAATGGAACCACATCGATCGAAACTCCTAGAAAAACAAATTTCTAGAAAGTTCCAGGACTTGGAGAATACCTGATGGCACGTTTGCCACCTACATAAAAGTCGCTTGTGTATTCGGTCGGTAAAACAGGTATTGTTTGAAACTTATATCATTATCCGCTTAAACATATTGGTCGATTCGAATAGCAACATTTTTTGCTCCAGCTGTTCAAGGTGTTACATAATTGTTGAATGACCCCTTTTTAATTAACCCTTTGAAGGTACTATCTTCAGCCGCATAAAGGGAGAATTTCACCTAGTTTTAAAATAATTTATTATCTGTAAAAAGGAACTCAAGAACATATCTGCAAAAATTAACATAATGCCTTTATACAAAAGCCTCGCAAAACTTTGATTAAATTCAAGCTCATTTTTTGTCAGAAAATCGGAATCAAAAAAATTGTACATATAAAAGATGATTTCATATTCATTAAGAAGATCATTTTTTAAAAAAGGAAACGAATAACGTAATACTTTATTTACATGAAAAAAATTAACTTTTTAATCAATACTTCAATTACACAAAAGCAATAACATTTGAACAACGAAATTTCAGTCACTAGACTCTAGAGCAGGGGTCTCCACAATCGACAGGTGCAGCGTGACCCAGGATCGCACGACCTTTTTCAAGATCTACCATTTTTTTTTCGAAGGAAAACTGAGAGAAAATTTATGACCTCTCTGGAAAAAATCCCTTTTGGAAGGGTTCAGTTATGAAATTTGAACATGGAGGACCCTTTTTTTTAAAGGGTTCCAAGCGGCTCGAATCAGGTAAAGGATTTTGACAGTTCTGGGTCAGAGCTTGGTAGATCCGACCTACTGGCCTGGGATCGCTAGTAGATACAGGATCTACTTTTGGAGACCCCTGACCTAAAGGGATATTTCCTTTACGGTTTACCTCCGGAAATTGGCAGACCTGATTGGGAAAGGGTACTTAAGGGTTTAACTATCAAGTGTTTGATATCAGAATCAAAATTTGAAGTTTAATGAACAATATTTATACGGCCAAAAATGTTGATTTTAATAATAGTCTAATTTCGCTAGCACGATTGGCCGCACTGAGCTTCAATGTGCCACAACTGCCATGGCGTTAATGCGGCTCATATGGGTATGAGAAGTTTACAAAATATTAAGAAAGTGAATAAATGTTAAATAAAAATATGTGAGTGATCTCCTAGGAGTTATTTTTTAAAAATGTAGTGCTTCTTCTGAATAGTTCAACAAAGATGACTTTAGCCTTAGCTGTGCATCCTAGCAGTTCTTCCCCAATTTAGAGGTTATGTTTATGTTTTGTTTCTATTTCGAATGTTTTTAAATTCGAATTCTTCTAAATAAAATAAACAAGAAAAAAGTGAGTTAGTGTTGTTTATAAAGAAACGAAATTTAGGATTTTAAGAGTATAACGAGTACGGCTTTGTCGAAATTACCCGTTTTTCTGCTATCTTAAGTTAGATTATGCAGGTGTTACCTCCTACCTACTCGTACCAACTTCTCGAAATATCAGAAATGAGAAAGATAACAAATTGTAGCTATTCTGATTTTTCGGACGTTAATAATAGTTTAGCTATTTGTAACCAAAAAGGTTACTTCTGGTATTGCCAGGTGTAATACGAGACGCCATTGTCTATTGTTGGTTTGTCGTATCAACATCGAACTCCTGGAACTTTTTTCTATAGGAATAGTTCATTGAGGTGCCCGATCGATTAAGAGCACCTAAAATCAGGGTGTCTAGCGAAATTCCGTTTACAAATTCCCGGCAAATTCCCGGATTTCCCGGATCAGAAATAACGTTTTTCCCGGTTTGTTCTTGTGATGTGTTTAGCTATTTGAGTATTGGGACTCTGACAATAGCTTAGCGCCCGGAAAGAGCATAATTTGAAATAAACAGTCACTTGTATTACAAAAATGAGGTATTTATTAATTCAAAAATAAAATTTAAAATCAGATAAGACTAACGTTTGGCTGGGCATCCACTGTTGCGCTTTTACGATATTCATGGGTCGAACTCGACACATGGTATGGAGAATTGATACAGAAGACGAAACTCCTGTACATTACCTACGCCAAAAACAAGCAAGTTTCTTTTGGAAGTTAATAGTTCCAATCTTTCCGAACGCGGCGCTAATATTTCATGTGCAGCCTTTCCCAAGCCTGTTAACCATGCAATTTTCGACACATACGACACAAGCGCCATATACGTGAAGTAACTTAAACTTCCCGTGGTCTCGACTCGATTTTCGAAGTTGAAAACTTGAGTTTCTGCGCATGCCCAAGAAAACGATGTTCACTAGCTGTGATTTGCGCCTTCTTTTCAAAAAGACAAATTACGTTTTTCAAACTTTTTATTATATAAGAATAATTTTACACAGAAAATAAAGATTTGGAATTCATGGCAACAGAATTCCCGGATCGTTCAAAGAATTCCCGGATCTTACAAAGAATTCCCGGCATTTTCCCGTATTTTTCAAGGTTTTACAAAATTCCCGGCAAATTCCCGTATTTCCCGGATTTCCCGGTCGCTAGACACCCTGTAAAATTATTTCGCCGAGAGTGGGAAGACCTTTGGAGGCTGTCAAAAACATTTTTGAATTTTAATTTTTAAAGACTATATCTAAGTGCAGAATTTTATTACGCATTTTTTTCTGTAGACAAAAAGTTGCAATTTTTTCAGTTTTCTAATTAAAGCTAAAAAAAACTGTATTTTTTGGAAAAATCGAGTTGAATTCGTTTTTCACTTCAACTTGTGCTCAGATAGTCAGTTTTTGCAATTTTAAATAAAATGTTCAGGGAATGTGGTTCGGAATGACCTTCGAGTGATTGAGCAAAGGGAAATAAAAAATGTATTTACAAAAAATGTATCTATTTTTCTCTGATACTCGGCGCATATCAGACTTCTCTAACTTCCAGCGTTTCGTTGATCGAGCGGATTTTGAGCAATAAAAAACTTCCAGCAAGAAATTTTTTAACTATAATACAAAGAACTTTTCTGAAAATTGTTAGCCCATTCGAATTGATGTTTGAGAAATTATTAATATCTCAAGTCGCTAGCGGCTAGTCGTTTCGCGCGTGGATTGTAGTGAGAGTCTCAGCTGCGATTCTTAACAGTTCTAATACAGTTCACCGGCGTTAGAGATAAAAACCAATCACGTGATCAAGTAATATAAAAGTATTATGAATGATTACATCAATAATATTGCATAATGTAAAATAATTTATTTACTTCATATTACGCACAACATGAATGGTTCTGTTTTTGAGACAAACTGTAAAAAGGTTAAACAAAACATAAACATGTAATATTTGAAATTATTTGGATTCCTAATTCCGCGAATGTTTCAATGCTTCAAAATCGTAGAATTGAAAAAAGTGAAAGGTCGAGAAACTGTACTTGTTTTTCGTTCATATAGGTTATTTCATAATCACTTTTTGTTCAGAAAATATTCACTTATCGTCTGCTATGGCGAATACTGAGTATGCAAACGCACTATTGTCACTATAAAAATCATCATTGATGTATTTTTAAAACAAAGTGTGATAGAATATTGGTTATTGAATTTATTTTCGGAAAGGGGATAGATCCTTCATTTAGTAACGTGTTGTTTTGAAGTAATGACGAAGTACATTATTCTGAATAATCGTCTTAAATGCTGTTAGGTACAGGATTACAACTTCAAAAAGTGAACAAATACCAAAAAACCAAAAAATGTAAGTTCAGTATTTTTTTTTTACATTCTCGTTGTAAGAAAAAATGGTAAATATCAACAAAATTTAAAACGCGCTGAATTTGCAGATTTAAGACAGAAAATTTCGTTTTTATAATATTATCAAGGAGTACAAAATCTAATTTTTTCTACACACCATAGCTTCAAATCACACTTCAAACTTAAATAGCATCTACTTACCATTTTGTAATCATTCTTTAATCGTAAAACAGCACTATACTTCTTCATTTCACAGATATCACTTTTGTTTACTTTTCAAAGTTCTAGATAACCTTAACCAAATATCTTTTCGTTGATTTTTTTAGGATAATTAACATTTCCATTACTTTAAAAAAGTGTGTAACTAAAAGAAAGATCTTTCCTTATTCTGAAAATAAATCCAGCGCTGATATTTTTTTTATTCTTTATTTTTAAAATTCTTGGTTAAAAAGTCATGGTTTTTATAAGGACAGCAATGCATTTGGAATACCCAGTATTCGCGATAGCAAATAATAAGTTAATATTTTCGGACCAGCTAGTGATTGTGAAATAACCTAATTGTAATAGAGCGTTGCCATTTCTTTGATTTTCAAAGATAAATGTCACTGGATTGTTAACAAAAGTGTTGTAATATGATGTCAGAGATTATATGCTTTTGTTAAGTTTGTCTCAAAAATAGAACAATCATATTGTACCGAATACGAAATAAATAAATTATTTTACATTATGCAATATTATTTATTTATTCATAATACTTTTGTATTAGTATGTATATCGCCAAGTGCACGAAAAGGCGACCTCTGGCGGCCACTACACGAGACTCTAACAGCTGGCTTGTCCTAGATTCGGATGTGATTTAGTTGAAATAATTTTTTGTATATCTTTTATTATTGAATTACGGCATTTAACGTAGTTTCCAGTCGGCTCTTGCATTTCTAAAAGTTTTAGGCCGATATTTTATGTATAAAAAAAGTTCGAACGTTCAAAAAATTTCGAGGTTCAGAAAAAAAATGTGACAATAGGCTCCCAGATTTAATTTGTTCGGAAATAATTTTTAGTGAAGTTTTACCCAAATGAAGTACTTTAACGTACTTTATTGTATTCTAATACATTTTCCGAAGATTCAGCTCGATATTTTATCCTTTAAAAAAGTTCTCAGGTTCAAAAAAAATATTCAGTTAACTGATAAAGTGAGGTCGGCAATATAGGTATTTCGCTGTGTCACATGCCCTTAATTAGAAAAAAATTAGAAAAAGAAGTGGTCGCATTCCATTCGAAAAAAAACATACTTGAGTAGTAAATGATTTTTCATAACACATACATGGAAACTTGTCACTTTCTCGGCATGTTTACCGTGAAAAAAGTGCTTCTTTTGTCGATAGTGTGGCAAAGATTTTGGCACACTCATGACACCGTTTTCTACTCTCTTACGTCTGAGCGAAACAAGAATATGATTAACGTTACCAGACGGGATATTTGGAAACAAAAATCATCTGAATGATTGAATCAGTACAACTAATGCCACCTGACGGTATGATTGGTCACTAGTCAATCACTTTATGAATGCAATAGAAAATTTCAATAAAAATAAGTAAAAATCCATATCACAGTGATGCTTTAATACCCCAAGAAGTTGTTGAAACTTATCAATTTCTTTACCTGATCATCATGAAAAATAGTATGTGATGAGCGCGGGGACAGGGACTTTGTACTTGTGGAATGTCTTTAGCAAGATCAAAGACCCTTTGTCCCCACTGATATGACAATACATTATTCTTGGATCACTCTATTACATTTGTACGTCGTTGTTTACCTATTCGAATACATACCTTTTGCACCGATGTTTCTCAAACCCATCGTACGGTTGCACAAACCATTTTCCAAGGCGAATAAAATCTCGGGACAAGAGGCACCGTTCTATCAGGTTATGTAGAGCTTTGAAGAGTAGTGACCGACACTCATATGACAATCCACTTTCCCAAGATCCTTGTTCACTGTCTGTAACACACGAGATTTTATTGAATGATGATAAGTTTTTCAAAAACGAGGTAACCAGCAAGTTGCATTCTCAGATCTCTACAGGTAAGTGGTTCTCAGAGAGGATATTTTCTACTGTAATGAAACTTTTACTTTAATCTTAATCATTTTGTTTTCTTTTTGTAAATTAATTGTCTCTTTAATTTCAAGTTTCTAATGAGGTTCAGTCTCAGCCCACTGCAGTGAACCAGTGACCCGGTTCCATGACCGAAAGTTTTTGGGTCGCGGATTCCAAATATGAATGCAGAATTTTACTAAACAAAATGGTGGATCCAATGTGGCGGACGAGTATTTAAAAAAATTATTGGATTCGCTCGAAACCTTGTATCTAGGGGTTTTCAAGTCTGATTCCGAATTTTAAGTCAAAATGTCAAGAAAAAAAAATGGCTTACACAAAGCGGCGGAAGATTAAAAAAATTATTCAATTTGCTCAAAACTCAAAACAATTATTGAATTATTATTTCTTAATTATTATGGAATTATTATTGATTATTAAAGTAACGGTAGTGATAGCGGGGCTAGAGATCCTCTAGGGCAGGGGTCACCAGCGAGGGGAAATTTCTTGAATCCAGCTCCGTTAACACGTGTGGTTCGCTCGCTTCGTTTCCCCCACCAAGAGTCTCCACTCTACTCTAAGGGTTCGGGGTGGTGGTAAACTCTGACGTCATAGAATAGAATTGACCACCACCCCGAACCCTTAGAGTGGAATGGAGACTCTTGGTGGGAGAGACGAAGCGAGCGATCCATACGTGTGAACGGAGCTGGACTCGAGAAATTTCCCCTCGCTGGTGACCCCTGCTCTAGGGAGTGTTGAGACATTTAGGAATGGTTTATGGTTCCTTTGGGCCAACCTGAACATTGAAGTGCTTTTTAGTGCGCGAATTTCAAATAGAAACCAATCGCAACATTGAAACTATGAGTTGAGGTTAGTTTATTTTTACGACTCTGACTACGCGTATGCGTTGTTGGTTGGCCCTAAAGTGGCGGGGTCTAACATTTCTCAATTCTCAAGTCTCAACTCTCGCGAGAGGATCTCTAAGTGGGGGGGGGGGGGGCTTGGAATAGGCTGATCAAATCCATTCGTCGGAAAGATTCGCCTTCCAGCTCAGGAAACGGTCGGACGTATTCTGATTCTCTTTGGCTCTAAACGTGTAATTGGGGGCGCTATTGACGCGCTGTGTGAATTTTGTTATTAGTGTCTCGAAAAAATTGAATGAAAGTGTTAATGACTCTATAGTCCATGTGCCAAGGACGACTGGTTTGTTTTTTCTCTCTGCAAATCTTGGGCGAAGCTGTTTATTCGAGAACTTATTACTTTTTTATCATCAGTGTTTGCTTGAAACTCGTCAGATTAAACATTTTTGAACGGAGTATAATCCTATAGTGATTGAAATCCCTAGAGGTATCTACTAATCAATGGTGAAGGATACTTTAGTAACAAGGTAACTTTTGGAGGAAACACGAGGAAAAAATAAAGCCCGAATCTACCTGGAATCTTTTTCCTATGACTTTATCAAACCCACCACAAAAAGTCAATCTGAAGGGCACGATCATTTCATCATTCGGCGCCTACTATGGTTTGGCAATTGCGTACGTAATACGCTCCCGTTGATACATAACCTCCTATTTTTCCAGCTTTCATACCAATATTCAGTGATCATGATTGGTTCTACTCAATTTTATTTTACAGATAAATAATTCTTCTCTTGTCTTTTTACAGATGAATGTTGTTTCCGCCATTTATTATTTGAATTAACCTTGCTCAATCGCTTTCTCCTGTTGATCTTGCAAGGTTATATTTTGGTTTTCTTCATACAATCTCCATAATATTTAAACGCGAATTTCAATAGTAGCACGTGTTTGATTCTGATCTTGACTTGAAATTCACCGAAACGTAAACATCAGGGCTGTGTCACAATGCTACGCAACGTGACATAATTATCCCGCTAGGCCGTTGGGGTACTGCGCTTTATCGCTATGCTACTGTTTTGTTATACTTTGGTTTAAACTTTAACCTGTCAGCGGCGAGCCCTAGCTCTTATTTGGTGTTTCATGTTTTGCATCTATTTAGTTAAAATAAAATTAAAATTTCAAATTCACATTTAAAACTAGTTTAACGAAACAAATATGATCAATTTTTTTTTTTTAGGACAGTTCCCTGGGCTCACTGACATATCGCAGCCCTATAACCCTGATCGGCCGAGATCCTCGAAGCCCGGGCCAGCTGGACGCGGACATTTTAATAATACTGATCATGGAAGAAGCCGTGGTCTTCCCTAAGATAGAAACCATAGTCGAACTACAAGAAGACAGGGAACTTTTACACTGCCCGATAATATATCCAAGGAACTCTGGCTTGAAAATATTGAAACCGCAACTGAGTCAAACTCTGTTTTCTCGTCTAGGAAATTCTGGACCAGAAGAGGGTTCAATTGAACAATTCCCTGTCATTAGATCTCCCAATAGGAATATCCTACACATTGTTTTCAGCTCTCCCGTAGAAAACTTAATTTATCTCACTTCTCCGGCTGTAGTAGCGAAAACTACAGTTGCTTCGACTTCGAATTTTTTCAGTCAATTTTCGGTCACTCGTTCAAACTTCAGCACTTTTGCGGCTACTGACTGAATTACATTATCGCCAAACAGTGGCGCCACTAGCAGAACTATAAAGCAAAAACATACAGAATATAATTTACAGCCTTCGGAATCTATCTAGCAAGTGCCCCGGCATGTTTTTGGCACGCGGGTAGGGTTTGAGGTTACGAACCAGTGATAGCATCGGACCTACGAGAGCACCGATCAGTAAAACAATTATGTTAACCGAATACTTTGGGTACAATCGCTGCATCTCCCATTTAAGGTCTCGATACCTCTCCTGCTTTACCCTTTCCTTGGCAGTGATGTTGTAGTTGGCCGAAGCCGAGAATATGATTACGCATATATTTCGTTTCTAGAAGTCATAGAGAATAATTTCGGGGCCCGAATGTTCAATGGAGACTGCTGTCCGAAAAAAGTAGTTCGAGAAAATTTGGCACTCCTTGTTTTGGACAATTGACTATCTCCCTAGAAGAGTTCGGCACCGCAGTTCCCGCGTGAGTAGAACACCTGGAGAGTGTGTTTTGTGTACTCAGGGTGTGTATGACATGCTCTGCACCCAACGCTAGGAACTTCTTGACGTTAAGTTCGTTACAGTGTACTGAGGTGGAAATCACATTGTCGTGGTACGCGAAAATGAAATCTTCTGTACCTGAATTAGGTCCTGCGACAAGGGCTGATTTTTTACATTTCTGTAGAAGTTTATGCGCAATTTCTTGTCGAGGAACTGTTTTCGTAATTTTTCTACCTCTGCTTTCTTTACTTGGGCTTTTAGAAGTGAGGCATCTAAATGGAGTAATGCACTTTTCTCACTGCTGGCGTTAAAATTCAGACCGAGGGTCTCAGGCGCCTGCTCTACAGATTTTTACAGGAACGCTCCTTTGCCAATCATGCCGTATTTGCTGACCATTGTCAGGAAAGGATCTCTCCCATTTGCATCGATGTAAGCTGTACTTAGAATGATTCGGTTATGAAGACACTGGCGATTCAGAAGTCCGCGTCCGTCTTGACGGCGTGAGATGTATAATCGCGAAACGGAAGAATTGATATGCAAGCTCATTGACATAGCTCGTTCTTTGTCCATTGAACCACACAGAACGAGTAGAGCATAACCGGGACAGCAAGCATGTTAGCCTCAGATACCTTGTTCAACGCCGACAGATTTGAAGACCAAATCTGTCAAATAAGATGCTTGTATCTGCTTCGGAGAGACTCCTTCACTGATTTCCTTTCTTCAGATGAAGTTTGGCACACTTGTCCGATCCAAAGTCCATACCAATCTCTCCTGTGTACTTCTTGACGATATTGAAAGCACTTTGCAGTTTGCTTTTACTAGAAGAATAGATCTTCATGTCATCCATATAAAATACATGAGTAAGCTTATGCTCGCGATAATTAGTGTCGCCATAGAGGTATCCAGAAGAATTTCGTAGTGCGAGAGATACAGCAGAAGTGTGATGCAAAAAAGCAGAGGGCTGACGGCATCGCACTGAAAGACGCCCATCGGGAAGGTGACACTGTTCGTTGTCACACGATATTTTCCAGATGAGATAGTAAATCTAGTTTACCAAAGGGGCATCAATTTCTATGCATCTCACTATGTGTGGATAAACCTTCAAGCTTTCCAACAGACAGATGATAAGTCTTATGAGAGGTTGAATCAAAAGCTTTCCGGTAGTCAATCCAGGCCATTGACAGGGCGCGCTGATAAACTTCTGCGTCTTTGAAGACGCAACTGTCCATTAGCAGGTTCTCTCGGCAGCCTGCTACATCTTTGTACGGGCAACGTCGATCGTACATCTCTGTCCACACAGGCTTAATTCTTTGAATAGTGCGGTTGTTCAGCAGAGCTGAAAATATCTTATGCAGTATGCTCAAACAAGTTATTGGCCTGTAATTCTCTGGGTTGAACAATTTGCCTTTTTTCGGCAGGAGTATAGTGCGGAATACTGCGGAATGGGCTTTTCCGACTTTAAATATGAGGTAAACATGCGGGTAGGACCATCTGGTCCTTCAGCGGAAAGGTTCTTCATACCCCTAAGTGCTTTTTCACCTCTTCGGCAGTGATTGATAGACATTATTAATAGACATTCCTTCTCAAACGTCATGAGGTTGACGCGAAACTCCTTGAAGCGAATGATTATACATATATAATGTTGTTGTGCTTTTGGGTTTTGGTCCTGCAAGTGATGGTTATAAAATAAAGAAGTCTTTATTTATGAAAAACCGTCAATGCATTTCGCCAAGGTATCATGGCTTCTTTAGGGCTGTAACAAGTATGAGAATATGTGGGCGTCTGCATGAAAAGGGCCCTTATGACCCATTCTAGTTTAGGAGATATTCGCGTTTTTCTAACTTGAGATAAAAATTATTATTTTTGTGTTTAAGTGGGAGATGATGCTGGGATCTATAGTGAATTAACTTGGACTATACTTATTATCCCTATGTTGGCCCACTGGAGATCCCGTCTATAGGGATCCAACAATCGCACTGGAGGACCCTATAGGGATCCAACAATCACGCTGGAGAGCCCATTTATAGGTATCCAACTTTCTTGCAAACGCTAGTTCCAATACTTACGACTGAGACCAACGATTCAAAATATTACTTTTATTTACATTAAACAGCGAAAGACAAACACAAGCTCCCACACGGACACACATGCAAAAGAAGGTCAAAAATTAAAAGAGTCTATCACAGTCCTCTGCCGTGTACGTGGGATGGACATAGAAGGCGATTTTAGCCATTATCATTGTTCACGCACAGAAAACTCTGGACGATGCGGCACGTGTTCAGCAATATTGCGTTCTAGATTAGATTAAGCGAATTTCGAGTTCCCAGCTCTTCCAAGATTTGCACGGACCTCGCATGAACGTTCCCAGTTACGCCCTCCGTCATAAAAGAGGGCAAGTGAGATACATCGGAGGCTGAGGTGGATAGACTATTCATCCCAGGCAACTGCAACTCTGTCCCTTTCTTGGCGGAGCCACCTTGTATCCAGTTGACTTGACCTATGAGCACCCTAGATGCTAGATCAATATCTGGCCATTTCCTCGGCCCTAGGTGGTTCACAATAATTTTGAGTATTGTTTTCGCTATCTGCAAGTCGGCGATAGAAACGTTTTTGTCGGCAAAAAAAGTCCTATTGACATTCCTCCTCGCGATCGCTCTCTTGAATGGTAGTAGTTGCGCTGACAGGACCATGAGCCTCTGTTCCAGGTAGTCAATCACTTCGTCCAGGTTCGTAGATTTTCTTAAACTGATGTTATATTGGTACAAGCGTCCCAGTTTTGCTCTTATTTGACTAAACTCGCCTTGAAGTCGAAACTTTCATGGAGGGTTTGACACCTGGCACACGCGACCACAGCGCAATATGCAGGAGTCTGCACTTGCAGCAAGCTCATATCCTGCTGAAATAACAGAGGCAGTATCTCGGTGTTTAAGCCGCCAACTAACCGTAGAAGGTCCTTGTTGACTCTAAATTTCGGCAGACCGTTTCTCATTGATGGTTCTTGATCTGTGAACTCCAGGATGGCTTCAGTGAAGCACACCATGAGATGCAGGCTTTCCTCATTGAGCTCTTCAATGAGTTCATCAGGTGCAGGGACAGACTCCGGCGACTACAACCCTAACGACTGTCGACCATGAGACAGTCGCCCTGCTACATCCCCAGATCCGTTCACCGCTCGTCCATAGCGTCTCGTGTCACGGGTATATGAACCTCATCTTCCACCGCATCTGCGGGGTGCGCTACATGTGTTGCTAGTTGTTGTTGCACCTGTTTTTCCATGCTACTAAGTTTGATATCAGATATAAGGTAGCGTCGCCTAATGGACCCTAATAGATTAGCAAGATGTTGTTTAGTCACTCTATGGGCCAGCTCGAGGTAAGAACCCACGAAGAGACGATGTTTTTTCCCTCTGACGGGTCCTCCCCGTGCCGTTACCCGAAAGTGAAATCTGATCACGTCTCCGTTCATTTCCGGCGTCCACTTGATCCTCTTTTTGGCCTGCGCACCCTGGTGTTGCTGGTGGAATGCATTATCCACCTCAGATTTTATTCCATTGATGGTTCTTCTAGCGAGGAGGTTCATGTTTATTATCTGACGTTATTATTATTTTTAAGTTTTTTATTATTATTACATATTGGGAGGGTTACCTGAGACCCATATTACTGAGTTTATCTAATGTAACCTATTGTACTGCACCCTTGAATCTAATCCTCTCTGAAGAGGCCGGTTTCCGTCATATAGGTATTTATTGCACTTCAAAGGATGACTACAGAATCATCTGGTTTACAGAAATTATTTCCAAAAAGCTTCGTCCGGATGCTTACAAGCACATCACAGTCGCAAAGGATGTGATAACCGGAAGTAGATATATTTCAGGTTCAAAGAAAAAAATATAACAGGTGTGCTTATGTCACTCGCCAAGTTTGGATGCGCTTTTCTCAAAAAACGGGTTTTCGAAGTATCAACTTCAAAAATGCCCCAGTGACTTTTTTTTTAACATAGTGGGTTCGTTTAAGACTTGAAATGCACGAAATTTATCAGGCTGTATGACCCTATACGTAATTTTATACCAGCCAGAAGGGTCCTTTTCATGCGGACTCCCACACATATATATATAGTAATAAAAATGTTATTACTAACCCTAATATGCACACAACATCCTTTATATTTACTAGGTCTAAAAAACAAACCAAATCATCTTATACGTTGGCCAAAAAATTAAACGAAGATAAAAACATTTAACAAGTTCGGAAGGCCCTGTTCATTTGCCACCAGATAGATGTTTCTTCCAAGGACTCAGATCAGGAGATACTCCACAGGTGATTACTTTTGTAGTCCCTCTTACTGGAGAAAATTAAAAACTAATGCAGATTTTCACAACACTGTAAGAGTAGAAACCATTTTCCGAACAATATCATTAATCAGACAAAAACTAATATTTACTTCCATTCCCACAGTGGGAGTCCGTAACCCATACGTGGGGCGTCCCCGGATGGCGGATAGGGGAATGCTCGCTGGAAACAGACGGTAGGGCTGAAATAAAATAGGGCCCGCGGATCAAACAGACTGGGTGAAGGACACACCGAGAAAAAACCACGACCGCTTCCTGTTGCCGCCCTGTACCGAGGTTTCTGCTGAATACGGTTACACTACTCAATAAGCAGTCGCAGGCAAGGGTCCAGGGATGGTCCCGAAGGAAAAACCTACAAGTCAAGGCGTTAATCCACCGTGCCGAAGACTGCGTGGCACCAGGGGTGTGGTGTTCCAAACGGTATCTCTAGGATACCAGGTCGCTTTCTAGAGGACACAGACCTTACCCTCGCATGTGGGGCTCTGCGGGAGTGGACCTTTATTTCCCTAGCTACTCGTGGGAATTAAAATGGAGCATAAAGTAAATATAAACCGAAGTGTATGTGAGGAGTTGGAAGGAGATTTATATGTCGTAGAAGGGCTGGACGCCAGTGAAGAGTCGTTTGCCAGGCAGGACCAAAGGAATGCGGAGAAAAAGATGGAGGATGCTCGGAGGATCTACGTTGAATTGGACGATGTGTTGGACAGGATGCAGGACTTCTGCTCCACGAAGAGAAATATGTTCATGCCTATCAGGGATGGACTGAAGGAGGCTCAGGTTCTAATGGAAAGGATGGCATTGACCTTAGGCTCTGCTGAAGTTTCCTACAAACAAGCGATTAGACATGTCGGAGAGGAGGTCGAGAAAAAACACCTTGATACGCAGGAGAGAAGGAACGTAAGCCAGACGGGGACTCAGACCGAAGATACCGAGGAAACTCCCGCCCCCAAACTGGGGAAGCGTGAGCGGGAGCTTACACTGAGTCCCGTCGAGGCGAACGAACCCAGACCGGTGATGAAGAAGGCAAAGACCCGCAACGCTGCTGCGAAAGCGACGTCTACGCCCAAAAAGGGAGGAGAGAGTGCTGCAGCATCAGCACAGATGCCAAAAGCAATGAAGAAGACGACGAAGAGAAGAGCTCGACCTGAGGCGGTTCTTATCAAACCAGCCGAGGGTCTAAGCTACGCCGAGGTCCTCAAGGACCTCAAGTTGAAGGTGAAGCCGGACACCCTTGGTGTAAAAATCAGGGGGGTCAGGCAAACCAGGAATGGGGGGGGGGGGTCCTTGTGGAGCTCGGACCTAGAGCAGAGGGCAGGGCCGAATTTTCGGCTGCTGTCAAGGAGGCGGTTGGGGTGGTGGGTATCGTGCGCGAGCTCGTCCCCCGTACCGAGATCGAGGTCTTGGACCTCGATCCTACGACTGATGCCGGAGAAGTAGAAGCGGCTGTGAGAAGCCACTTCCTTAACGAGGGCGTGGGAGAGGTGAAGGTCAGCCTCACGAGAAGACCCTTCAGGAGCAACCTGAAGGCTTTCGTGAAGCTGGCCGAGGAACTGGCCGCGAGGTTGGTACGCACAGGGCACCGGAAGGTGGGGTGGGTGTCCTGTCGTGTACCAAAAAAGGTGGAAAGGGTTCGGTGCTACCGCTGCCTGGGCTTCGGCCATATGGCAGCCGGTTGCGATGGCCCAGACCACACGAGGTCATGTTGGAGATGTGGCAAAGAGGGCCATAGGGCTGCGGCGTGCGAAAGTTCGCCGCAGTGCTTCCTCTGCGCCACAAAGGAAGATAAGCCCCGGACAGACCATCGTCCCGGGACAATGAGGTGTAGGGTGTTCCGAGAGGCAGCCTTGTCGAGGAAGCCTCAAGGACGCGCTACCTAGACGAGCAATACCCAACCAGGATACCGAAGGCCGACGAGCCCGTTGTGTGGTACCACCACATTACTGAGGACGATGCGTGCATCCTGGTTGGATGATGATCGGAAGAATGCAAAAAAAAAAAAAAAGGTGGAAAAAAAAAAATTACCTACGCCAAAAACAAGCAAGTTTCTTTTGGAAGATAATAGTTCCAATCTTTCCGAGCGCGGCGCTAATATTTCATGTGCAGCCGTTCCCAAGCCTGTAACCATGCAATTTTCGACACATACGACACAAGCGCCATATACGTGAAGTAACTTAAACATCCCGTGGTCTCGACTTGATTTTCGAAGTTGAAGACTTGAGTTTCTGCGCATGCCCAAGAAAAAGATTCCCGGATCTTTCAAAGAATTCCTGGCATTTTCCCGTATTTTTCAGGGTTTTACAAAATTCCCGGATTTCCCGGTCGCTAGACACCCTGATTTGATGAGGCTATCAGATTTTGCATTAGTAACACTTATTTCCAATTGAGCTGTAAAACTTATAAACAGAAATATGGAACCCCCAAGGGGTCGCCTATATCAACAATATCAAATATCAAATTATAATCTTATTGTCCTTATTAATGAAAAAATCAACTTTTTTGCAACACTGTACGAGAAGTTCTCAGTATATGTGTTACAGGCAAAGTCCGATGTGCCGGCATACCGCAGTCTGCCTAGTCCCTCCGCGAATTGACTGAGCGGTGTCAGGCAAAGTCCGAAGTAGCACATTCACTTCGGACTCTGCCTAGTCAAATCGCGAAGTGACCGACAGGCTCAGGCAAAGTCCGGAGTAAAAATAAAACCTTTGGGGTTTACTTTTCCCGCTGAACAGTGGGCTGGCTCGGGAATTTACAATTCAAAATAGTCTACAGGCCGCAATTGTGAACGGATTTAAACGTTGTTTTTAGAAATGATCAGCAGTAAATTGTTAAGAAAGCTTATGGAGTATATTTATCAATTGTTTTCAGTATAATTATTCATTCAACGCAAGTTTTTTTCTCTAAAGAAAGTAAAAAATAATCTCGATATGTATCATATTTAACGTAGATGTACTTAGAAAACATAAATTATTAATTTTAATATTTTTATTGTTCTTAAGTATAAATAATTTCCGAATTACAAGCCTTTCCAGGAAAAGCCGATTATTTAAAGCGAATTTACAGACTATATATTCCATACAAGTCACCAGTCTATTATTTGTAATAACTAGATTATCAATAAGAATAATAACAATAATATAATAATACAATAATAATACAACATTAATACAATAATTATACAATAACAATTAATAATATGATTAAATTAATAATAAATTATTATAAATTAATTATTTTATTATTTATTTTATTATTAATATTATTATTAATAAATTAATATGATAATTATTTTGTAAAAAATCCAAAACTAATCAAAAATACCTTCGATATATTGGGCTGTAACCATCTTAAGCCTGAAACATTAATTGTCAACAATAATAATAACAATAATATGATATAATAATGTAATAACAATAATTGGAAATTAAAAAATCTGTCTTTGATTGAATATCAGGGTTTTAAATGGTTTATAACGACAATGATTTTAATTATTGAAAGCTTTTAGACACCGAATATCATTTTTAAAAACTATTCCTTAGGAAATACATCAAAACAAAATTTCATTCCAATGTCGTATTAGT
>CAKNXH010061891.1:0-34466 GCA_932178445.1 Andricus quercusramuli | reverse complement strand
ATTTCTACGTATAAAATGGAAGCTTTCAACACTTTTCAATTGCAATTTTTTTAACTGAATACTGTTAAACCAGAAAATTAACCATTTGCAGCGTTTACAAATTGTACAGTTCAAAGATTCAAATGAAATCCACGCTTTCATTTTCAATGCTGTAAATTGAAGAATGAATCAACCATTTTTTAAATGTTGAAACTTACATATTCTTAATCAATTTCAAATTCGAAACACTAACAATTGAAAGATTACAATTTTTCTTAATGAAAACATTTCAAATTCGAAGTTGAATTATATTATTTTTTATATAAGTTTTATTATTTTTGAAATAAAAAAGCGTTTTCAATTTTTTCAGGAATCGTAAGAAAATTATTTAATTATCTTGAAACCTTTTAAAAATGCTTGAAAAGAATGAAAAGTTTCTACATTTTTTGTTCGAGATCTTCAAAAATCAACATTTTGTTTCGATTTTTTTGAAATATTTTCAAGATTGCAATTGTTTTTTCATCTTTTCAAAGCTTTTAATATCCCTTAAACTTATTCGAAATTTTTATGAATGATTTATGGTTTATACATCAAAATTCAACAATTTCAGTCACAAGTAAAAATTGAGAAAAAAAAATAAAACAATTAAAATTGTAACTTTCAAAGTTTAATCCCTAACGACCACACCTACAAATACACCTTCATATATTTTTGGTTAAAAAAAGTCATGAGTGATGTTAAAACAGTATAGAATAGAAAAAAATATCTCCAAAGCCTCAGTGTAACTTGAGTATTCGAAAAAAATACTCGAAAAAAAACGTAGACATTTGGGGAATTTTATTATGAATCTATTAATTTTGAATTATTTCTAATATTGAAAATACTCTATAAAGTTTCGTACTGTAAAATCAAGTATTGTTCAATCGTTAATGCTCCAACTATAGTCCTATTTTAAAAATCATTAATTAATTTATATTTATAGTTGACGAAGAAAACTTTTTTTGGCAAAAAAATTCAATTTCAAACGCTATTAATTTTTTACTTTCTAAGTTTTCAAAACTGCATTGTAAAATTCTTCAAATTGTAAAGTTACCCTTAAAAATTGAGACCTGAAATGAAAAATTTGTACAGTACAAGATTTTAGATATGAAATTTGTGATATTTCAACTGATTTGATATATTGTTCTCTTAAAAATGTGTAAAATTCCCTGTAAAATAATAAATTTACTGTCTTTTCCAATTTCGAAAGATTTCCGTTCAGTTCCCGATTCAGCGGCCACTGCAATTGTCAAATTAAAATTTGAATGTTTGTATTTGAATAAATATGGTTTATGTCTATACGTTACCGTTATTATTATTTTCCTTAATGGAATTTTTAGACCTTTTTATTTTGTCCATTCCTCGAACATCATTTACTTGATTGGTGCCTTGCGAGCTATTTAGATCTGTGCATTTATTTTGAAGAGACGACGACGTGACTCTTTTATCGGATTTTTTCGAAGACATCTTTGAGGAATTTTTTTCTATATAGTGATCATCATCACTTTGTGAAGTTCTATCCTGAAGCTTTCGGTTAGAATTTTTAGATTGTGCACATACTTCATCGATGCTAAGGGGGTCTTCTTCTGAGAAGACTTCATCCTGGTCATCTAGATATTCCAGTTCATTCTTTCCTTGTGACCTGCGCTGCACTGTCATCAGCTGTGCTTTGTGAGAACCTTTTATGCTTGAAGAATCATTTTCTCTCCTCATTCGTTTATTTGGAATCTCATCGGTTAAGGAAGGAACACTCATATTTGAAATGGATTTTTCACAAGGTCTGCTTTTCTTAGAGCGAATGGCCCTCGTTATTTCTCTCGATTTTTCTTCTCCTTCACTGTCTTCATATCCAGTAGTGTAAGCAAATTTTTCTCTTTCTAGTTTCTTGAGCTTTACTAAAGCTTCTTCATAGGACTCTGAAACATTTAATAAAATGTATTAATTCTTATTCTTTAATCATGAAAAATGTAACACATTACAAATAAGAGAAATGTTTATTCTACCAGCGTGGCCTTTCAAAATTATTGGGTATGTTGGCCAATTTGCAGGTGCTGGAGCTCCAGCTTTGATCGCTGCATCCAGGAATCGAGAGGATTCTCCATCGTAAGGGGGTGGCATAAGCTTCGTGACAAGTGCCATTTGTTTCTGATCATAGGTTATCCAATGTGCAGGAGCAAAATCTATTTCTTTTACAGAAGAGGTGGAGCCTCCATCTTCATGCAGAAATTCAAAAAGTTGATACAGCTTTAGGACTTTGGGATTTTGATATTTACTCGACATTCTTTATCTAGAATAATATAGAATTTGAGTAAAAATTTCCCCTTTTAATCATTTTTTTCAAGTTCACATTTAATTTCAAAGAAGGCATAGGTAACTGGTTATACAAAATTTTTCTTACTCAATTAATAAGTAAAAACCTCAGTATAGCGATGAAATGAATTATTCAAAATTTAATTTTAATTTGTTTAGGTCATTATTTTCGCGGACAGATTTTTAACAATATGAAAAATTCTTCTAACATTATTTTTTAATTTTGCTTTTTGCGAATTTATATTTTAAAACATTCTGACGTTCCGACGTACATAAGCCAATTAAAATCTTGGAATTTTACAAAAACTGTTTTGGATGTATTTACTTGCAATTCTAATCTAATAAAACACTTGATTGAATAATTCAAATCGATAGTACTATACAAAAATTTGTATTTTATAGTAACTACTATCTAAGCAGATCTAAGATAATAAAAATGACAATCAACGCTAATATTTTTTAAAGTTGCAACAAAAGTTGTAAATTTCACTTTTGAAATCCAATTATTATTTTTTGAATAACCGATGTTCAGTAAAAAAAGCTAAGATAACATGTTATCGTTTAAATGTTTAAAGCTTTTTTTGAATTTATATATATTTTTATATAACAATTTTTGATTAAACACTTTAACATAACATTGATTTAAAACAATAAGACTTTTTTGAAACCCAATGTTTATCGTTAAAAAGCGCTAATTTGCCGTGAAAAATGCAACCATATCCTGAAATTGTTGAAAAATTGTAAATTGTACAAAAATATTTCTGTATTTCTGTCTCAACACAACAGAAAATGCCAATTTCCGGTGAAAAATGCTAAAATAGCCGAAAATGTACACTTGTTAAAAAATTTGGTGTCTTCGGAATCTTAATTTTTTAAATTAAAAATACATCTTTTCCGTTTAGAAAGACACAAATAACCTAAAATTGGTAGAAATGTGAATTTTATTTGAAATATAATGATTTTTCTTTTAGAAAATCAATTTCCGGCGTAAATCTCTGAATGACAATCTAAACAGCACGAATTTTTCACGATTCACACAAGGTTTGCTATCATATTTCTTATTGAAAGAGACTTCTAGATATAATTTGAAAAAATTGTATCTTCATTGTTTTTTATATAAAACAACTGAAGTAATTTCTGGACATGAATAAACTGATGAAACTTAGTAACATAACCTAAATTGAAAAGGATAGAATTTTCGAACAATTATCTGATTTATGCAATCTGACTGCCATATAAATGTTACTCACCTTATTAAATCACAATAACACCACTAAAACACTAAAAATTGACGTTTTAAACGAGATGCCGACGATATATTTCCGGTGAAATCGATACTCCGCGAAAGCGTGATGCATCAGCATTCCCACAAAATGGATGAGATTTTCGCCAAAGTGCAACTTTATCGACGCCTCTGTTGGCTTATAGCCGCCATGTTAGGAAACTGACAAACGGCAACCAATGAGAGCATTGATGTTGGTCTTGCGCAAATTGAGATTTTTATATTTTTGACTTCAAATCGGAACATCGATATATGGAAAATAATCACGTGATGTGGCGCGGTTATATGAATTGAATTTGAACAAACTTTATATAGTTTTACTGAAACGTGCATAATTCCATCTTATTTTTGCATAACCTTGACAATAAATAAAATTCAAACATTTTTTTCTCGTTTGACAATAAGCTTGAGTTATATTGAACAAATAAATTATTCTATTGCTCCTGTAAAACAAGTGTAAATATAAAACTTAGATACAATCAAATAACCCTTTTTTAATTTAATGCAAGTTAGGTATAATAAATAAGGAGTTTATATAAAAAATGAGAATATAAGTATATACTTAAATAATGTTTATTTAGTTTTTGAATAGAAATTATATTAGATGACATGGGATTGAAATAATTCTTTAATGAAGGAAAGGCACGACATAAACCTTTTCTGGTCCATTTTCTGTAAAAGATAACTGCAGCTTAATTAGCTTTTGCGAAATTGATGTTACAGGAGAATTTATAATTGTATTTGTCGGCGGATAATGCAGTTTCCATATGTTTAAAATCTCGGAATTAGTGGGATACGTGTAGAGTGGTTTGTCCTTCTTCCAAATCTGGCATTGCATTCTCAAAATTCCATTATCTTCAAATATCTTTTTAATGCTTGCAATTTTATTGTTTGTCAAAATTACCGTATTGTCCGGTGATGAAGTAGAGATAATTGTTTCTTTGTACCTCAATTTAGTAATATTACCGTTTGCATCAGTTTTTAAAATTGAGAGAAGTTGAGGTATTGTAACCTTCTTTCGCATTTTTACTACTCGTTCTTCGTGTAGTCTTCGACACAATTGCGCTAGTGTTTGGTGGGCTGTGCGGAGTTTTCGCTTAATTTTTCCCAGGAAACTTTCAACGGGAAATGCACTGATACGGCTTAAAGTACATCCCATTGATAGCACATCGTCGGCAACGTGAATAAGGTGATGTGCATTCAAAATTTGGGACGCAGCACCGTAATATTCTCCCATAGCGATGAAAAACCTTCTTAAGTATAATTTGGCATGTTCTCTATAAACGTGACAAAGTGAATCGGAGCATAAAATTCTAGCGGCGACGTGTAGCAGGAGAAAATGATTGTACAAATTTTCGGGGAGCAGATTTTTTAACACTATTGGCCCGACATATAACAGCATTAATCTTAACTCGGTTGCTTTCCATTTCGCAAAATATGCTACGGATCTTGTTTTACGCTGAAAGTCATCAGGGATTTGCGACTTTATATGTTCTAAACGCCTGCCTAATTCAAGTCGACTTGCGACATTCAATCTACAGTTCAAGCTACCATTCAACCAATAATCTATTAATTTTCGCATAATTCCACAGCAAAAAAGGTGCATGAAATCTAGAATAAAAATTAATACAATGTTTATGAAAGGCAAGATTTGTAATAAAGGAGAGGGTCCATGATGATGTCTAGCTTGCCGAAAAGTTCTAAATGATTCGTTCGTTCTCTCAGCCGCGTCCGTAGATGGATACACCGTTCTTCCCTCGACCCTTTCTCCCACAACCTCACACCGTTCACAGCCTTCTTTACCCCCGTGACCTAAAGTGCACTTCAAAAAAGCCCGAGCAGGTGTGTCGCAAATAATGGATTTTAAATTAAACTCAAAATGTCTTCCTTCAATGTTGATACCATCTCTGTTCAACTGGTTAATTTCTTCAATAAACGGTTCCAAATATTATTCTACGCTATTTGGTTTCGACTGTCCAAAGAATATAGCAATAGGAAAAACGTCATATACGTCAGGATTAAAGTTCACTTTAGCTGAGGTCACCCAAAATTGACCGTCACCTGATTTACTCAAAGGCAGACCATCGCAGCTTACTAGCAATTCTATTTTATTTTCTTCATGGATGGCAGGATTAACGGAATCCTCTAAACTTTCTTGTATGCTGAAGTATACGAACTGTCCCATCTTTCCCTTACAAACGTCCATTTCGATAATATTATATCGAGCATCTACCGTCCGAAGAAACGTCTTCGAAGATTTAGGTAATGTTGGAAGCAATCTTTCTCTTAGGATACCTAGTAAAATATCAAGATCTTTTTGATTCAACTTTTGGCCCCACTCACGCAATTTCTCTATTTCTGGAGGGAGATTGTATTCGGGAATATTCGGTTCTTCTTCCAAATTTTCAAAATCATCCTCGCTTAAAGAACCTTCAGAGGATTCACCTTGCACTTCATAGTAATTTCTAACAAAGTCTTCATCCTCATTATTTTCAATATCGTTATTTTCTTCTTCAACACTATGGTTTTCTGCTGGAATTTCGTCCCCTGAATTAGCAGATGAATTTTGTTCCAATTCTTCGATGAAAACAGCAGCGCTTTCTTCTCTATTGCTACCTGTAATTATTCAATTGATATCTGAATATATCTGATATATGAATTTTTAGCAAAATATTGAATTTTTCGATTGAAGAAATGAATTTTCAACTAAAATTAGCAGCCTTTTACGAAAAAAAATCAATTTTTAAACAAAAAGATTAATTTTCTACCTAAGAAGACTAATCACAATTGAAAAAATAAATTTCTAATAATAAAAAACGACTTTTCAACAAAATAGTTCAATTTTCAATCAAACAAATAAATTGTCAACCAAAATCATAAATTTTTCACTAAAAAGATTAATAGTCTGCCACAAAAGACAAATTTTTAATCATTTTAAATTTGCAGTTGAGAAAATAATTTTTAATGAGTAAGAACAAAGAATTTTCAATCAAATAGTCAAATTTTAAACCAAAGAAATGAAATTTATTATATCAAGTTTTAACCTTCAATAAAAAAAACATTTTGTACCAAATAGTTAAACTTTCGACAAAAAACATGAATTTTCACCGATGAAGACAGCAAAATACATCCATTGAATTACATTCTTGACTGAAAATGGAATCAATATATTTTGAAATAAAAATTTTCAACCCGTTAAAACCGAGTTAAAAAACTTCGAATCATTAACCAAGAAAAAATTAATTTTTAACAAAGCAGTTCGATTTTCAACTAAGTGTAGTTTAATTTTCAACAAAAAATGTAAATATGAAATTTATCTGACAAAACAGATGCATTATTTAACAAACAAGACAGATTTTTTAGTACATAAAGAAAAAAATTGCATCCAAAATGTGGAATTTTCAACCCAAAAAGTCGAATTTTTAAAAAACCAGTTGAATTTTAAACAAAAAGATGAATTTTTTATTCAAACAAAATTGCTGAAATTGGAACTAGGAAAAATTGGAATTAGGACGTCTGGTCACGACTTTCAAGTATATATAATTTAAAATTCTAACCTCAAAATATCTTTTTCATCCAGATTAGCCTTGAACATGTTAATTTCTTTATATAATAACTTATTCGATAGCCAATAACTAATAGATTTTCTAGTCGCAAAGAATGGAAAATCCTAACAGTGCCTTAAAGGGTCCTGACTAGAAGTTTCTGGTCCAGTTGTTCTAGTAAGGATCTGACTACCGCCCTAATTGACATGGGGACAAATGGGGCGATTTCTACATGGGATTTGTAATCTCAACGCTCGAGAAACGCTCGATCATTTCCTTCTGTACTGTCCAATTTATAAACCTGTTAGAGAACAATTTCTAAACCCCTACGAGGGCAACGAAATATGCGACAATACAGAAGCTACGCAACAATTACTATGCATAAAAAACGAAAAACATTTGAATGACGTATATTATTACGTAGTTAATGCGCTCAAGATTAGGTCTTTCATAATTAACGAATAATGAGCGAACAAGTTTTTATGTATGTCTGTCCGAATTAATCTACAAAACTCTTTCTTTACCGATGTTGTATGTTTTTATCAGAATTGACAAATTGTAATAGTTTTTCTTACTTGTACAAATAAAGTTATCTATCTATCTATCTATCTAACTTTTATTTTTAAACCACCCTTCCCCCCCCCCCCACAGCACCCCAAATATGACCCAAAAATCAAAAAACTACATTTTTACGTATTATTGTTACTTTTTAGCAATTTACGTCGTCTTTTTCATACAAATAATTACTAATGGACAATTTGAATGAAATGTAAAAAATATTCGTGTTTTCTGATTCAAATGTAATAGTTTGTCATTGTTTGGAGTAGTGATTTAAAAAAAAACATGTCATTATTTAAACAATTACTTATTGTTTATTCTCAACATTTCTAAAAATTGACCCAGAGATGTCCAGTTTTTTCTCAAATTTGTATCCTATGCTACTTTTTGTTAAATAATTATGTGATTTTGATACATATCTTTTAATGTTTAATAAATTTATATTTATTTAAACAATTTTGATTTGCTTAAGCAGTTTTTTTCCGATAACTTTAAAAAAATAAAATAAAATACATATAATTATTTTTCTGACTTTACAGTCTATAGAAAGAATATATAATTCATTTTTTAATTGTTTAAACAAATATAATTTCTTTAAAAAATTTTCTTTCCAAAAATATTTTTTAAATCGTATTATTGTTTGAACAATATTTGTTAGTTCAAGCAGTTCTCTATTGAAAAATGTGGATCAATAATATAAAATATTAAACATGGAATTATCTTCGTAAATATATTTTAATACATATTTTTCTGTCTTCCAGTATGTCAGATTAATATTCATAAGACTTTAAATTGCTATAATAAAATATAATCTAAATCCATTTCATATGCAGTCTAATTATGAAGAAATATAAAGAAAGCAATGATAAATATACTTTTATAATACACATTTTATTATGACTTTGATGATTTATTCAATAATGCTCCAAAGAAGATGTAAACCATCCATACTCAATTTGAAGGAAATTTGAAGAAAAAAAATTATTAATTGTATAAACAATAACATAAAGTTTTTAGCAGAATATATTACTCCTCGAAATCATTCAATATTATGTTTTATTCAGAAAATACGATTTAAAAAATATGTTTGGAAAAGTAATTGTTTTAACAAATTATACTTGTCTAAACAATTGAAAAATAATTAATATATTCTTTCTTTACTCTATACAGTCAGCAAAATAATTGTATATATTTTATTTTATTTTTTTAAAGTTATCGAAAAAAATGCTTAAGAAAATCAAAATTGTTTAAGCAAATAGAAATTTATTAAACATTAAAAAGAATGTATCAAAATTATATAATTATTTCACAAAAAGTAGCATTGGATACCAATTATTTTTTTTTGTTTTTTGGGAATAAATAATTGTTTAAATAAGTTACATTTATTAAAACAATTGAAAAATGTTTAAAAAGTCATGGAAAATATTCAAATTGTCCATTAGTAATTATTTGTATGAGAAATACGACGGAAATTGCTAAAAAGTAACAATAATACGTAAAAATATAGTTTTTGGATTTTGGGGTCATATTTTGGGGCGCTGTGAGAGGGTAAGGGTGGGTAAAGAATAAAAGTTATTAGTATGATTTTATTTATTAGCTACTCCTCTTCAATCCCTAAAAAGTTTGGCACGTTTCGATTAAACCCTGAAGTATTAGTTCAATTTTTCGAAAATACGAAATTTCCCCATGCTATTTAAATGGGATTTTGAAGTGCCCGGTGGCACGTGTTAATATTCGAAATTAAACAAAAAATGAGGTATTTTTTTTCTCCGGAAATGGAACCTTTTTTTGGAGGGGGGGGGGGGCTGGCCCTCTAGGGTGAAAAAAATTTTTGCAATGCATTTTTGTACCACCCTAATATGCATTGTCATCGAGATTTCCACCAAAAGGTAAGTTATTAAGAGGTAAGTAGTGATTTAATACATCATTTCTTTATATTTACAGTTAACAGAATATTATTAATAATAATAATATTAATTAATTACCATTAATAATTTTAATAATATTATCAATAATATTGTTAATTATTATTAATTAATTATCAATTAAAAATTAAAATATTGATAATATTAATAATAATAATACAGTTACAGAATAATGTGTTTTCAGCAGTGAAATCAAATTATTATTATATTTATGACTGCGAAAGTTTAATTTGCAATGAAAAATGTATTTCTATGCATTTTCGTTTTATTTGTACACTTTACAATTACAAGAATTCAACTGTATTTTAGAAATATGATTATTAACTTCATATATTTCAACTTTGCAAAAATGTCAAAACGCCGAATAGAACGTTCTTTTGCTGAAGAAAAACAATTCAATTATTAAAACGACAAAAAAGGCTGCTCAACAACGCGCTTATCGACAGAAAATTCATAATGAGAAACAGAATTTTATGAATAGTGTAGTAAAAGAACATAATGGTAATACTGAAATGCCTGCCGAATCAACAAGTAATATACTGGGAAGTAATATTCAGCAAATAGCTGAACATTATTCACAGATTTATATAGCTTCTCAAATTGAACCGACTCTCACCGAAGACGAGGCATTAAAACAAATCGATGCAAAACACTTCAAAGCTGAAAAAGTTGCTAATAAGCACAATTCATTCAATGATTATTGTAGCCATGGCGAATTCATTGTTGAACCATTACCTGATCCACCGCCGATCATAAAGACTTTATTTGATGGTACGTACAATCAAATCATTTTCACGAACGTATACGATGCTATAATAATACATTCGCCTTTGCGTCTTTTAATGCTAATTTAGCCCAATTCAATAACAGACGTCATGGACCGTTTTGCTTCAAAATACATGGTCAGATTTATTATCAAATTAATACATCTTTGTATCCTCATGCAAATGAAAGTCCTTCTTTTGGCCAACTCTTCATCGTAGATCAAAATGAAGCTACGGATATTCGATGCAACCAAATTTCTACGTTGAATAGAGAAATTGTTGATGCCATAGATAATACTCTTCGCAACTGTAATGTATTCGCGCAATCCTACCGGATGATGCATAAAAAAATAGAACAAGCAGTGATGAACAATAATATAAAAGCTGAGCCTGAAATGAAATGATTATTTTCATTAAAAGCTGGAATGGATAGTAGACGATACAATTTGTAAAAAATGAATGAAGTCGCTGCGATTTTCTCAACAACTGCTGACGGCGATATTCCAGAATCTTACGTAACCATACACAATGAAGGAACGAAAGAGCTTGAATATGTGAGTTCCATGGACCCTAACGTTGAACCTCGGATCTACCCATTATTTTATCCATATGATATAAGAGGCTGGCATGAGAATATACTCCGTGTGAGCAGCCATAAACGAGTCTCACGAGCTGCATACACTAAATACAGAATGGCAACTCGAGATGATAATGTAATCCTGATAGGAGGACGATTATTCCAGCAATGGGTTGTCGATAATTGAACCGCCGGATGCAATAAGGGGGTATAACATTTTTCTGCACCATTGCGTTAGCCCCTGACCGACTTTTTTTTAAATTGAAATTTTGATTTTTAAAACATATATCTTTATAGGAAATTTTATTGCGCATCTTTTTTTCCTCTTGTAAAAAGTTTTCACTTTTGCTGTTTCCAAAATAAATTCAAAAACACATTTTTTGAGAAACGACGTTTTTCAGCGTTTTTTCACTTCAACTCGCTCTAAATCCCAAAGTTTTCCATTTTTTACATTAAAATTTCAGAAATTACTTATTAGACTATTATTAATGTGTTAGTAAAATCAAAATTAACATTCATTTGTATTAAAAAATGTTAATAATTTTTTTCTGAACAGTTTTATAAACATCGTTTGAATACTTTCAATCGCAAAGTCTATCGACGTAACTTTCAGATACAATAAACTTCTAGCGGATGAAATGTTCACTAGGGTCCACGTAAGTTTTCTGAAAAGTTTTACTGCCATTGGTCCAGCTGCTGAAAAACTATGATGCTTTAATTCTTTCGCTCGGCGTCGTGAATGTACGACTCAGCGCCGTCTATGAGAAAGACGAACCGCAGTGCTGATTCCTGAAGCTCTGCACGTAAAAACTTATATTGTTTATCATAAGTTATTTAAATGGAGTAATTGTTAATTAAAATAATTAGGATAATGAGAGTTTCATGCATGTAAATACCAAATAACTATTCAAAATAAGTATATTAATTTATTATAATTATTATACCACTAAGCCATTTCCCTTTCGGGGTAGGCGTGACTTGCTCCGTTGGAAAAACTAGTGATATTATATAAATTTTTAAATACCTTATTCTTTCGAATTTTTCTAATATTTCTTTTCCATCCTTCTTTGTCTTTACTTCTTTTTCTGCCTCGAGGTTTCGAAGAAACTTGTTCCATTTTATTGAACAATAAATAGTCACATTTAATAATTCAAAAATTTCCTGTCTTAAAAATGATTCTCTTATTTTTTAGATGTAACACTTTCGATGTTCGAGACTATTGTGAGGTATATTTTATAAGCACTCTTCCTAATGCAGATTATTTGTCTCAATATTATTATGTTTACCGCGATGTTTACAAAATTTTCTGCGAAATCCTTGCACATTATTTTTAGGCAAAGAAAGAAGGGAAGAAAGAGAGAAAGAAGGAAAGAAAATAATACGTTTTGGCTGAAGGAGATGTCGTAATAATTTATCTTTTCTCCGTGAGTTATTACAAGTATAAATGAATATTTTTTTATACAAAATATTATTAGTTTCATAATAAATTTTTGTAGAAAAATTCTGCAAAATATAAGTTTTCGCGTGCAGACCTTCAGGAATCAGCACTGCGGCTCGCCTTTCTCATAGACGGCGCTGAGTCGTACATTCACAACGCCGAGCGAAAGAATTAAAACATCATAGTTTTTCAGCAGCTGGACCAATGGGAGTGAAACTTCTCAGAAAACTCATATGGACCCTAGTGAACATTTCATCCGCTGGAAGTTTATTGTAGCTGAAAGTTACTTCGATAGACTTTACGATTGAAAGTATTCAAACGATGTTTATAAAACTGTTCAGAAAGAAATTATTAACATTTTTTAATACAAATAAATGTTAATTTCGATTTTACCAACACTTTAATAATAGTCTAATGAGTAACTCCTGAAATTTGTATGTAAGAAAATGGAAAACTTTGGGATTTAGAGCGAGTTGAAGTGAAAAAACTCTGAAAAACGTCGTTTCTCAAAAAATGTGTTTTTGAATTTATTCTGGAAACAGCAAAAGTGAAAACTTTTTACAAGAGGAAAAAAAGATGCGCAATAAAATTTCCTATAAGGATGTGTTTTAAAAATCAAAATTTACTTTTAAAAAAAGTCGCTCAGGGGCCAACGGAATGGTGCAGACAAATTTTATACCCCCTTATTGCATCCGGCGGTTCAATTATGTTAAATTTGAAAAAGATAGGATAAATTTCTGTGGAATGAATCCAACAAAAATTTGTGTTGATACTTATCAAGGATTAATTGATCATTTACAACGAACAGCAAATGATACGAACAGCCATGTGGGAAAACATGCTTCCATCAAAGTTTACTGGATCACCACGTAATATGTTACAGCATTATCAAGACGCAATGGCAATTGTAAGGAAATTTGGTAAGCCAGATCTGTTCATAACTATGACGTTCAATCCTAACTGGCGTGAAATAAAAGAAAATGTATTGCTTGGTCAAACAGCATCAGACAGACCCGATATTGTTTGACGCGTTTTCAAAATCAATAAAGATGAACTCATTAATACTATTGTGAAACAAAAATTATTCGGCGAAGTACTGGCATTCGTATATGTTGTTGAATATCAGAAGAGCGGATTACCACATGTTCATTTATTAGTCACGTTAAAACAAAATAATAAGATTACTACTCCTCATATCGTTGATAAATATATTTCTACTGAAATTCCACATCCAGATGAAAATGTTCTACTTCATAATATCGTCATGAAAAACATGATCCATGGTCCATGTGGGGATTGGTGCAAAGATGAAAAAGGTAAATGTCCGAAAAACTTTCCGGAAAAATTCCAAGCAGAGACAACAATGGATGAAAATGGCTATCCAACTTACTGTCGCAAAAATACTGGCGTTTACAATCGGCCTAATGGAGGCACGACTGGCAATCAATATTTTGTTCCATATAATGAACAATTATTACAATTTTTTAATTGTTATATTAATGTGGAAGCTGTGTCCAGCATTAAATCTGTAAAATATTTGTATAAATATATTTATAAAGGACATGATGCTGCTGCTGTAGTAGTTACCGAAAGCAATGAAAGTACAATTCATCATGACGAAATTCGCAATTTTATAGAAACTCGTACCGACGTCCTGTCGACGCATGCGATAAAATATTTGGTTATGGAGCAGATATATGGGGATGGAAAGAAAGGAAAGAGATTGAAGGTTTACAAGAAAGGTATACGAGGCGGACGCTAGGGGTAGACTGGAGGACGCCGGGATATATGGTGAGAGAAGAGGCGCAAAGTGATAAATTAAGTACTAGAGCGGGAAAGAGGGCATGGAATTTTGAGACGAAGCCTAGGGAGGGAAAGGGAGGGGAGTTGGCGAGAAAGTGTTTGGTGAAGGTAGAAGAAAGGAGAGGGAGGGCGATTGAATTAACGAGATGGAGGAAGGAAGGAGGGAGTTCTTTAAGGCTAGAGATATAGAAGACGGAACTGGAATCAACTATGAAGAAATGGAAAAAAGGGAGAGAGAAAGACAATTAATAGAAAGATGAAGGATGATTGAGGAATCAAAATATAATATATGGTATAAGATGATGAAAAAAGAAGGAGTACCAAAGTATTTAGAAAAGGGATGGGGAGAGAAAAGATGGACAAGAATAGCAAGATTTAGATTGGGAAACGAGGTAAGGGCAAGTATGTATTGGGAAAAGAAAGATAACAGGAAGTGCAGAATATGTGAATGGGAAGAGGAAACATGGGAGCATGTATGGGAAGGATGTAGAAGAGGAATAGAAGATAAAGGAAGCTGGCAAGAGAATGTGGTAGGGATTCTAGGGGAGGATGGTTTGGGGGAAGAGTGGATGAAGGAGTTAGAGGATGCTAGGGGAGGAATTGAAAAAGAATGAAAGAATGGATTCAAAAAATGGCAAAATGGAGGTACAAGAAAAGTGAAAGAAAAAGGAAACGGAAGTCTCTTAAATTAGAAGCGTAAAGATTTGTAAGTAATGATTATGTAATAGCATAAGTAAATTAAGATGCGTTTGCGTTACCGCTCTCTCTCTCTCTCTCTCTCTCTCTCTCTCTCGCTTGCACTCTCGCTTTCGATCACTCGTTCGCTAACACGTCCCAAATTGCGCTATCGTCAAAAGTAGATTTAAGGCGTTAGATATAAGATTTTATGTAAATAGGTGTAAATAATTGTAAATAGTAAGGATAAGTTTTTATAAAACATGTAGAAGGAAGTGTTGTAAGAAATGGAAGTCATGTAAACCCTTAGGAAACACATTATGAATAAAGAAGAAGGAAATGATGACTCTATAAGGACAGCATTAGAGAAGGTATCTATGTTAGTTGATTATTTTGCATTAAATCAACGCGATCCAGAAGCTAAACAATTCACGTACGCAGAAATCACATCCCATTCCGTATTCAAGAAACAACGTGGTGAGAGTACATCGAAATGGGAAATACGTAAAACACAATTCAACGTTATTGAACGCATATATTCAATTAGTCCAAGTCAAATAGAACTTTTTCATCTTCGATTGTTACTAATAACAGTCAAAGGAGCCACAAGTTTTGAAGATATTAGAACGGTTGATGGTAAAATACATGACACCTTTCATAGTGCATGCTTAGCATTGGGTCTTATTGAGGACGATGCAGAGTGGGTTCGTGCAATAACAGAAGGTGAAATATGGATGATGCCACGACAATTGTGGCATTTATTTGTACGAATTTTAATTTACTGCCACCCAAATAATCCGGGAAAGCTGTGGGAGGAACTCAAGGATTCAATGTCGCAAGATTTTCAGAGAAATTATAATTTCGATGACGCGCTTAGAAAAGCATATTCACAAATAAACACTTTTCTGTCACATGAAAGATCTGATCTTCGCAATTATCACACGATGCCGCAATTAACTGAAATTGATATTGCCATCGATGATGGAAATAATGATTATATTACCTCAACAACATGAAGAAACTGGTCAAATACAATATCAAAAATTAAACACAAAACAAAAGGATATTATCGATATAGATTTGAAAGTTGTCATGGAGAATTAAAGAACACCTTCTACTTCGTGTTTCTACATAGATGGGCCAGGTGGATCAGGCAAGACATATAGTGACACTACTTTATATAATTTATTGAGAAGTAAGGAAAAAAATATTTGTACAATGGCATTTACAGGAATTGCAGCAATATTGCTTCCACGTGTGAAAACTGTACATAAAACTTTCGGAATACCTGTTCCACTATTTTCTGATTCCGCATCAAACATCAAAAATCAATCAAAAGATGCACAATATTTAAGGAATGTCGATATCTACATTTGGGGTGAGGCTCCAATGGCGCCAAGATATGCTTTGGAACTAATTGATCGAACTCTGCGTGATTTCATGAATGTTGACTTACCATTTGGACGAAAAATTATGCTTTTAGGTGGAGATTTGAGACAATTATTAATAGTCAAAGTCAACGCAACTCGAAGTGAATTGGTCAATTTATCTATCAAGCTTAGTGCATCATGGAAACCTTATTCAGTATTCTCATTATCTGAAAATATGAGAACTTTACCAGGCGAAGTAGAATTTGCGAAATATCTATTGGCAATGGAACTGTAAACGACATTAATAATAATTCAATACCTCCAAAACAATGTGTAGCTCCAAGAACTGACGACATGGTAGAAACAACGTTCAAAGAATTAATTAATATTCGTCGGTATGAAGATCTGGCGAAGCCGTACTGTCTGCAAGAAATGTTGATGTTGAAGAAATCAATTGTATGCTGTAATCAATTGTAGAGTCGTAGAATTACTTGACAAGTCAACCGAAAGGATTTATACCAGCGTGGATAGTACGGAAAATTGCGACAATGGTGATATTAATGATGTCATATTACCTGAATTATCTAAATACTTTGAATCCTCCTAATATTCCACCGTATAAATTACAATTAAGAAATAATTGCATTGTAATGCTAATTCGAAACCTTAGTATCAATGAAGGTATATAGGCAATGGAACGCGATTACAAGTACCAGAACTTGCGAATAATCTTTGACGATGTCGCACCCTAGCAGGTGATAAGGCGGGAGATATGGTATTCATGCATCGTATTACACTGTACTGTGAAGATATTTATCCTTTCACTTTCAGCCGGCGACAATTCCCAATTAAATTAGCATTTGCTATGACAATTAATAAGAGTCAAGGACAAACTTTTGAGAAAATTGGAGATGTGCATAAAAATGTATTTAATCATGGACAATTATACGTGGCATTTCCTCGAGTTCGATCTTGGCAATCGTTACGTATTTTCTTCGGAGAACAACGTCCGGATGAAATGATAAAACATTATGTCTACACAGAATTATTAGGGTGCCGTCCCATGGCAGCGCAAAACTCGGCGTAACGCGCAAAACGTCAAAGCACTAGCTAGTGACTTCTAGCGACAAAAATATTGTGACGAATGTAGCCGCCTTTATATTTTGACAGAATTTTATTTTGTCGATTTTGCGTTGTGCGCAACGCAAAGCATCAAATATTTCCTCTATGTCCCATGATGGAGCAAAACTTAGCACCGCATTTTCATAGCGAATGAAAAATACACTCCCAGCAGCTCTCAGGGAAGGTACGTGCCGCCATTGGTTATTCCATTGTATTGCTAATATAGATTGCTGTTTTGCGCTCTCATGGGACAGTAGAGAAAATATTTGATGCTTTGCGTGGCGCACAACGCAAAACCGACAAAAGAAAATTCTGCCAAAACGCCGATTATTTGCAAATTTTGTGAAAAGAGTGAGCGCGCAGACATTTTCTGTAACTTTGTTTATTATTTCAATAATAGGAATCGACAGTGACGACAATATTGAAATATTGTTGGTTATGTTACAAGTTGGCAGACAATAATGAACAATAAGGACGATGGGAATGCAAAATAACGCAATCATAAAGGTGGCTACATTCGTCAGAACATTTTTGTCGCTAGAAGTCACTAGCTAGTGATTTGACATTTTGCGCGTTACGCCGAGTTTTGCGCTGCCATGAGACGGCACCCTTAGACTAATTAAAAAAAACATTTTATATACATAATAATTAATTTAATTCTTGAAAACAAATCCACAAACAATATTCTTTGAAATTATTTTAAAATAAACACGCGCGCTCAAGCGCGAGGTCGTTCTCGTGCATATAAAATTCACATAGTCGTTCCGGTTGGCCCCTATTGTCTTTAAAATCGATTTTGAAAATTAAATTTTCGAAACATATCTTTGTAGGAAATTTCATGGCGCATCTTTTAACCTCTTACAAAAAAGTTGTATCTTTTACTGTTTCTGAAAGAAAGTGAAAAAACTGGATTTCGTGAGAAACAAAATTTAATAATTATTTTCACTTCAACTCGCTGTAAAAGACAAAGTTCTGAATATTTTTACATGAAAAGTTGAGGAGTTATGCTTCAAACCTTTTGAAAGATGATATGCTCATTTAAACTTTTCTAATTTGTTATAAAAAAAACTGTCAATTTTGTTGCCAAGCAGTATCAAAATAATGTTACGCAACTTTCAAACGCTTCGTTTATCGAGGGAATTTTGAGTAATCCCAACCTTCCAGCGGAAGAAATGTTCATTAGGGTATAATGAAGTTTTCTGAAAATTATTACTTCAATAGAATTAATTGTTGAAAAAATACGAGCATTCAAACAGCGCGTCAAAGAGAGATCGAGCGCGTGAGAGGTGAGAATACTTCGGCGCCTCGATCACACCGCGCCGTCCTGTCGTATCTGTTAGGAGAAAGAATTTTTGATCACTTTTTTTATCTGGGTAATTTCAAGTGAACGAAACTTTCAGCGGAAGAAATATTTATCAGGATATAATACAATTTTTTTTGAATTTCTGACGTCAATTCATCTCATTGTTAGAAAATCATAAGCATTTAATTTGCCTTTCTCGAGCGCTTGAGAGCACGCCGATTCTAGTACACCGAGTTTCTGCCGATTCTAATCGCTTTTGTTTTTTCTGCGAATTTCTTTAGAATACTTCCGCAAGAAAACAGAAGAGCGCACATATAGTGTCAACAATGCGTCACCACCAAAAGCCCTGACTGTTTACGTTTCTGAAGACTAATTTAGTGCATCGGATAAAAATGATTTTTTTATAAAGTGAACATTTTATCAAGTCGTTAAACTAAAATGGAATCGTGTTCATTAGAACCTTCTCGAGGTAGAAAAAAATCTAGAAATGAAGCAGATTGGGCTAAGAATGTTTGTAAAGCAAAAAGAAACAAGGTATTTATTATTGCAAAATTTAAAAAGCGCGAAACCGTAATTTTTTTACTACTTTCCATTATTACACGGAGAAACTTTTCAAATCAATTTTGGATTAAATTATATCAATTTTTTCTAGACTGTGTTGCAATTTGAGGAGAAACGTGTCGTATAGAAAATTTTTACTAGAGAAAATACTAAATTTTACAAAAAATATATTATACTTTAATACTATATATCTTAAAGTGTCATATTTCTTTCTAAATTTACTATTTTAAATAGTAAAAGTTCTCAATATGACACATTAGTCTTCAAATTGCAACGCGGTTTAGGAAAAATTGATTTTACAGGTTTCTCTGTGTATTGGAACCTATGGGTCGAACGCTAAAACTAACTTGTACACATCCTCGCAAATTTTTCTTCACAATATTGTTACAGAGTGAAGAATATGAATCACAAAATCAAAAAATTGTAGAATCCAAGCCATTCGAACCTGTTGAATTTTGCTGTAAACGTGAAAAATGTTTTGAGAAAATTGGAATCCTAGAACAAGAGAGGCTCCATTCTAATTTTTGGGAATTGGCAGATTATCATAAGCAGAACATTTTGTTGGCCGCTTTTATTAAATTTGCAGATCCTTCTACGCTAAAATCTGATAATGTTCGAAAACATAGGCTGGCAATATGGAAATATTTTTATTGCTCAAACGATCAGGGCGATATAGCTGTTTGTAAAAAATTTCACTGTAAAGTTTTAAAGATAGGAGAAGAAAGACTAAGAACTGTCCAAAACAAAATTAGTAAAAAAAAGTTTAGACGACGAGTTAGAAAACATTATGTCCTAGCGGCTACAACAGGACGACAATGTGGTCGAGGTGCCGAAGTTTTCTCACCTCTCACGCGCTCGATCTCTCTTTGACGCGCTGTTTGAAAATTCCCTCGATAAACGAAGCGTTTGAAAGTTGCGTAACATTATTTTGATACTGCTTGGCAAATAAATTAACAGTTTTTTTTATAACAAATTTAAAAAGTTTAAATGAGCATATCAAAAATTGATTATATTTTGTTTTTCACAAACTACAGTTTTTTCACTTTCTTTCAGAACCAGTAAAAGATACAACTTTTTTGTGAGAGGATAAAAGATGCGCCATGAAATTTCCTACAAAGATATATGTTTTGAAAATTTAATTTTTAAAATCGATTTTAAAGACAACAGGGGCCAACCTGAACGACCATGTGAATTTTGTATGCCCTTATAGAATCCAGCGGCTCAATTTCAGAAATCTTTTAAAATCTTTTCAGATATTCTCTTCAAATAATTTTTAAAAATGAAAAATAAATTTCAATTCTCCTAGAAATCATAAGGAAATGTTATTATTCTTTCGAGGCCCTCCACAAGTCTTAAGAAGCTTCTAAATCTTGTGTTTCAATTCTGCAAAAATCAAAATTTTGTTTTAAATTAGGCTTTGATATTTGCACTGAAATTTCAGTACCAATATCAGAATTTCGTCGGTATACACACTTCCCTCTAATTATTTGAAATCATTTTAAGTTTTAAATTATTCAAAATGTGCAATTAATTAAACAAATACATTTTTGAAAATTTTTAATCAGAAAAAAACTGTTTTAAGTAGCGATCAAGAATTGTAAAGAAATATTATAATAATTACATCAACCAAATTACTTACCTTCTTCAGAAGTCTTTTTCTTCGTACACTTATTCACAGCGTCTTCAATAGTAGGAACAACCCTTCAATGTAATAAGGGTCTCGGAAAGGATGTTTTGAAGCACTTTTCTTCAAAATGATGACTACAAAATCTGCAAATCGGGACAAACGCTTTCCTGGACTTCAGCAAATTGTATCCATTCTTCACGACTGCAAAATACAAATATTTATTTAAATTTCCACTTGCTCACGGTTAACAAATTACATTATTGGTGATTGTTGCAACTTATTGTTAAAATTTATTATTTTTTTCAATTTGCATACATGTTGGTGAGGTTATATAGATGCCCTTCACATTTTTTCTACAAAAACAATGGCATTCGGTATTATTGTACTTACGTTGTTGGGTTCGCTGGAAGCCAAAAAAACGAACATCCTTCATGTTGCAGCCACTCACACTACAGTGATGTGGCATTTTTATTAAAAACTCTTTACGATGAAACTTGTTTGTAAACAAAACCTTTTTCACTGTCAGAGAAGACGAATTATAGAAAGTGAACTTCCCGTTGAAAACCCCGAGCTTCTTCCTCGGTATATATAGATTTCCATTATTGATTCTAGAAAGTATAGTCATTTATGCTTTCTATTCTGCTTTGACAAAAGGCACTTTTAAGAGAGACTAGTTTATTTTTAATTGTGCAAAGGTTGAAGCACTTGAATTGTAGATGGTAGCGTACGAAGTGTATACAATAACTTTAAAGTATTAAAAGATAAGGTTCTATGCAGGAGAGATACAAACTGTTAATGATTAGTGTGTACTTTCACAATCCTTCCCGTGTCTTGTGCATCTATTCCTGAAAGGTAGTCATCAAACAATTCGTGTACTGAATATGGAACTCTTCAATCTCATTATTTCTTCGTGATGTCCATGGTAGTATCGTCCCTATTTATGTGGTCAATAGTTCGTTCTGTACATTACGATGTTCTGCAGATTCTGTCGAAATTGAGTTGCTGTTGGATTATTTCCGTGACTGGCACGTTGTCTAATTACTGAAAATAAATTCTCAATGGGATCTTGTTGTAAGCGGGATGTTTTTAAATAAGCAACCCCCTCACTTTTCAAATCTTTCCACAATTCTAATACTGCAGTAATTGTCAGCGTCTTTTATATTCTGAATATAATTTTGCGTTATGATCTGCTTTTTTCGAGAAAAATCCATTTCTCTGTAAAAACAGACCAATTTATTTCTCCTTTCACGTGGTTCATTTTTAACCCACAAGGAACAAAAAAGTAGAAAATAGTAATTTTACAGTCTTGATAAGAATGTTGATGATCAGTGAATTTCATACCTACTTAAAAATCTTGTAATTGACTGAATTTTCATGTGAAAATTTCAAAAACTTGACAGAGTACAATTTAATTTGCACAATTAATTGAATTTGCGAAATTGAAGATGGTGAAGTAATTACAAAGAAAAATTGGATTGAAAATAGCACTGTAAAAGTATAAGGAATTTATTATTGTAAAAGTATATTTGAAAATTTTCAATTTGATAGCTCCTAGTCACCGAGAACCTTAACCTACGTTTCTGTAGTGTAGAAAGACTTGCAATTCCGATAATTTTTTAGAACCAAGAAGTTTTAATTTACTTATTTTTAATTAATATATGTCCTGCTTTCAAAATTGTATACCTACCGTTTTAAATAGGAATCTGTATTATCGCATAGGAGATGGTAAATATCTATCCGATGAAGAATCCAATCGCACATACTGCGAATAATGGAAATCTACAATATCGATCAAAATGAATCTCTAATACAGGAAATTTTTTCGTCATCACAGACTAGATGTAGATATAAATTAAAATTTATTAAATTCAATTTATTCAGAAAAAAAGATCTTCTCCTTTCATTCCGCTGGGATTGGAACACCAGATAATCTGATTTCCGGTCAGGTGCTCTAACCAATTGAGCTACAGAGTGATCAGAGTAAGAATCTCTTTTTCTGAGTGAAAGGAGGGTAGGTATTCACTTGTCCGAAATTTCATTTTACCTAAAACTCATTTTGCCGAAAAAATCACTAGATTACTAGCCGCCTTCCAAACAATTGATAGATGGGCTTCTGCAACCAAGAACAGTAGTTCTTGGTTGCGTGGAAAAACTAGCAAGTCACAATTTATTTCAATTGTCACGCTTAGGGTGCTTTTTCACAAAGGCCTTTTTTGAATTAATCGTTGAATTAATTTGACACGTCGAGATCGCATCTAGGTTCTCAACCAATCAAATTTGCCATAAACCAACAAAGTAACTAGAAATGAATCCTGAGAAAAATATTAATTCCACGATTAATTCTAAACGCGCATCCGTGAAAAGGTACCCTTATCCTGTCTTCTGATTCACATACGCAGAGATGAGGTGGGAAATTCCTGATTCCATACATTCAATTTCGAGTGATTTTCCGCAGCGCCCTCTATGCAACTAACCAGTTTACGAACTAAAATAGACTCTAGACGCTCCTACTTAGAGGGTCAAGCAGGGCGGCATTTTTCCAGTTTGATAATGTCGGTAGAGAAGATCAGAGTGGGTAATTTTAGTTGGTCAAGTAATTACTTGTATTGAGGGCGCTGCAGAAAATCACTCAAAATTGAATCTCCCACCTCATCTGAAAATTGTCATAAAAGAATCTGGAAGTTTTTAAGGCAATTTTTATCATTCCGCACAATTAAAAAAAAAATCAGGAAAAATTCAAATTAATTTAAAACATGTAACTATTCTATTTGTTTCTTTACTGGTTCAAAATTAATTTTCTTTCAAGGGTAGTGCGCGTGTGACACGGATTTTAAACATCTTCTGTGAGCGAAGACAGCTTAATTTGAGATGAAAAAAGCTGAAACCGTTTACTTAGATAGAAAATGGTTTATGAGAAAAAAGGTTGTAAGAAACTCGTGCACAATCACTAATGGTTTGAATTATAACATAATCGAACAAGCAGCGATGGGCCAATGGTCTAGGTTCCAGACTGGAGAGTCTCTCGACGTGGGTTCACTTCCTTGTACATTTAAAAATGTTGTTTGTCTCTTTCTTTTTTTTAATGGTTTAACCCTAAATATGCATAAATATTATGAATACAATAGTAAAGAGTTTCCAAAAATATTCTAGGAATACAAAAATTATTTTTGACACCAAAAAAATTTTTATCGATCAGTTCATGTTGGCAGCATAATTTTTTATTTTGAAAAATCAATTTCAATCGAATAATCAAAAACATTTTGAAACATTTCAAAAACTGTAATAAACTTGTTTAGAAAAGATTCTGGAAGATTTCAAGGCAGTTTTTATAATTTTGCACAATTAAAATAAAAAATCAAGAAAAATTCCAAATAATTTAAAACATAGTTTTGAAACTTAAAATGATAATTTTAATATTGAGAAGATTAAAACAATTGAGAAATTTAAATTTTTGAAAAAAAATGCATTTTTGTGGTTGAAAATTTAAATATATGTTTTTCTTTAATTTGTTCTTTTTTAGAAGGAAATTAATTGTATAGGTTAAAAATTCATTTTTTTTTATTGGAGATTGAACTTTTTTTGAAAGTTCGTTGTTTATTGGTCGAAAATGTAAGTTTTCTTCCAACATATTTCGGATTTTTTCTCGGAATTTATAGAAATCTTTTGGAATGTTTTCAAATCTTGAGAAATTTTTTTGAAAAATTAATTTCTGAAAACAAAAATTCTATACATTTTTTATTTTTTTTAAATCTAAAATCATAAATTATTTTTTAATCTTATTAATACTTTTAAATATATCTCTATGTTGCTAGATTTTTCATTAATTTTGTAAGTGTGCAAAACTGCAAAATTTTGTTTTAAAATATTAAATTGTTTTAAAATTTGAAACGTTAAAAACTTTTCTGAAGTTTATTTCAAATAAAATAAAAAGTGAGTCAATAATTAAACAAAAATATAATAATTTCACTTTGTTTAAACAATTTAATTAATAATTTGGTAAGAAAAAATAGTTCATTATTTATTGATATTCAAAATTTTTGTTCAAAAATATACACACGATTGATCAAATTTATAATATAAATTATTTATATTATACATTAACCGATATTAATATTAATATTATTATTAAATTAAAACAAAAAAGGATATTAATCCTGTTTTTGTGCTTGTCGAAAGGTGTTTGTTTTTTATTCTTGCAGTTCATTTTTTTTAACTCTAAGAATATTATCAGTCACAGTTCAAATGTATTTCTTTTTGCTTCCTCATAGAGGAAGCTTTGTAATGGTAACATTTTTCAAATTTTTTAAATTCATTTAATTGAACCCTCCCTAATTTAAAAATGTCGAATACAATGTTCTAAGCAATTGTCCGGATGTGTGTGTGTGGATGTGTGGATGTATGGATGTGTGGATGTGTGGATGTGTGGATGTGTGGATGTGTGGATGTCACGCTTTTTTGTGAACACGATAACTAGAAAACCGTTGCAGATAAATTGATGAAATTTGGAGAGCTAATTTTCCTCACTAATATCTTGAAACTGACCGAAGGATTTCAAAAAATATGTATTGCATTTTTTTCTAGCACTCAATAATATTTTAAAAATCGGTTTTTTATAGCAAAACTTTTTTCATTCGCATAATTCAAAGTTGATGCAAGAATATAAAAGATGCCTTGGTTCGGGACGAATCGATTGACCTATAATATTAATACATTTTATTGAAGAGTAGGGAAGTTATGGTAATTTATATATTTTGAAAATCGGTTTTTTATAGTAAAACTTTTTTCTTTAGCATAATTCAGAGTTGATGCAAGAATATAAAAGATTCCTTGTTTCGAAACGAATCGATTGACCTACAATAATCATGCATTTTATCAAAGAGTAGGGAAGTTATGGTAATTTATATATTTTGAATATCGGTTTCTTATAGTAAAACTTTTTTCATTGACATAATTTAATGTTGATGTAAAAACAGAAAAGATGTGTTGATTCGAGTCAAATCGATTGACCTATAATATTAATAAATTTTATTGAAGAGTAAGGAAGCTATGGTAATGCATAATATTTGAAAATACGGTTTTTCATAGTAAAACTTTTTTCATCAGCACAATTCAAAGTTGATACAAGAATGTAAAAGATTCCTTGGTTCGGGACGAATCTATTGATCTATAATATTAATACATTTTATTGAAGAGTAGGGAAGTTATGGTAATTTATATATTTTTAAAATCGGTTTTTTATAGTAAAACTTTCTTCACTAGCATAATTCAGAGTTGATGCAAGGATATAAAAGATTCCTTCGTTCGAAACGAATCGATTGACCTATAATAATAATGCATTTTATCAAAGGGTAGGGAAGTTATGGTAATTTATATATTTTGAAAATCGTTTTTTTGTAGTAAAACTTTTTTCATTAACATAATTCAAAGTTGATACAAGAACAGAAAAGATGTGTTGATTCGAGACGAATCGATTGACCTATAATATTAAGACATTTTATTGAAGAGTATGGAAATTGTGAAATTGCATAATATTTGAAAACACGGTTTTTCATAGTAAAACCTCTTTTCAGTAACATAATTCAAAATTGATGCAAGAACGGAAAAAATCTCTTGATTCAAGGCAAATTGCTTGATCTATAATAATAATAATAATAATACACTTTATTGAAGATTAGGGAAGTTCTGCTCATTTATAATATCTGAATCATTAGTTTTAAACAAAAAAACTTCTTTCATCGACATAATTTAAAGTTGATGCTTGAATAGAAAAGACTTTTTGATCATAAATTTTCAAATAGAGTAATATTATCACAATTTTTGTGAAGAAATCATAAAGCTGGGAAAGGGATAGGGTGCGACAGAACTTTTCCTTTCCCTTTTCCAGCTCAGAAAATTATTATTTCGAACCCAAGATTTGATTTGTCTGATTTGTCTTTTTATTTAAAACATTTTTGTATTATTCTGTAATTTCTCACTTTTGGTAAATTTCTATTTTTAAATTGAGCAAAATGAAGACTTCGGTTTGTCTATTATTGTAAAAATATCCAATGCTTCCTCTATGAGGAAGCAAATACATTTGCTAACGGGAAGCAAAGTGCTCGTGAAATGAGCACAATATAATTATAAATACAAACAAAGTGGAAACACTCGAGATCGAATTCACAGCTAGTTTATTCTTGAAGCCTGTTTAAGTTAACTGTCTATTGATTAAGTGTATTAATTAATACTAGACTATTATGTGCGCGCGCAAGCGCGCGCCAACTTTTTTGTTCATGTTTCTCCTTTACTCAATTTTCGAATCACTATTTATTCCTTCAAATTCCTTGAACAATCAAATTCTTGATTTCACAACACAAAAAGATGTGAAGAATTATTTTCATTGAATCATTGAAACAATTTTTACTTAATATTTTTGTGAAAATTTGAATTATTAATAACCCTTTAAACTATTCCAGAGAGAATTAAAATATATGTGCACAGAATTTCGAAATGAAAATTCAGATACTCATTTCACAACATCCCAAAATTTAAAAAAATATATAATTTGAATAGAGGTATTTTAAACATTAACAAACTCTTATTATACAATGTATAGTCAATAGTCAATTATATCACCTTGAAGTAAATGATCAGTTCATGCTACCTAATCAAAATAAATTAAAATTAAATCATCATGTAATTTAAAATTGTTGGAAAAAATAATCAGCTAATAATTAATTAATTTGTTTATAACATAATAAACATTCAACTATAATTTTCATTCATACATTGTAATAATTTGTATACTATATTGAGAAAAAAATTCACTATCATTTCTGAAAATTTAATATATTAGTAACCTTCCATACTAATTTCAGAGAAAATAAGATCATATTCACATATAATTTTAAAAATTGAATGAAGACACTCGTTTCACAACATCAGCATCATTTCAAAAATAATGTAATCAGTGGTATATTAAATTTAAATAAACTTTTATTGTACAAATTATAAGCAGTATTCAATTAAAAAACCTGGAAGTAAATGATCAATTTATGATTTTGAATTTAAAACAATTGAAATTAAATATTTATGTAATTCAATTTTGTGGTTAAAATAAATCAGTTAATAATTAATTAAACAGTTCACAACATAAAAACCCTCAAGCAATTATTTTCATCGAAATTTAATATTTATCTGACAATTTAAATTATTCATAACCTTCCAAAGTAATACCAGGAGAAATTGAAATATATGCAGATATAATTTTGAAAATTGAATTCGGATACTCACTTCACAACATCACGAACATTTAAAAAAAATTATATCATTGTAATGGAGATATATTAAAGAAAAAAAAGAAAAACATTTTTATCATAAAAATCGATCAACCATATTATTTGCATTGAAACATCAAAATGACTTCTACCTTATATTTTTCTGAAAATTTCAATTATTCATAATATTTTAAACTAATTTCATAAAAACTTAGAACACATTTACAAATAAGTTTGAAGATTATTTAGATAATTATCTCACAACATCGCAATCATTTCGAAAATTATGAAATTAGAATAAAAGTATTTTAAATATAAATAAACTTTTATTATGCAAATCATATCCAATATTCGATTAAATAAAGATTCCTTCTATACTACAATCTTACACAAGATGTTGGGGACCTTTTTTCATATGAAGGATTTGATCTTTTATTCCTGAAAATTTAATTTATTCATAAAATAGAATCAGTCAATCAGTTTTTCATTTGAAATTGCATTTCTATACATTTAATTTATTAATGACTTTTAAAACTAATTCCAGAAAAATAAAAAAAAATGTGGGGCATAATTTCTGAAGTGTACCCACCTCAAAAATGAAAGTTGTCCGATCGGGCTAAAAATTGGTCTAATTGTAGTCCTATTAGATAGTACTTCTCACACCAAAAATTAATTTATCGTGATGATTATTTATCAATGTGGAGGGGGTACAATTTATGGGGTTTTCAAGCAAAGCCTTACTTTCAAACGTTTGTAACTTTTGTCCTGTTGAATGAAACAAAATTTCACCTCGAATATTTTCGATAGATTTTTCCACAAAATTTCTGGTGGTGATAACGATTTTCAAAAAAAGTCCAAATTTGACCCGAATTTTTGAAAACCAAAAGTAAATTTGACTTTTTTTCAAATTTCGGCACTTTTTTTTTCTTCAAAATAGTTTTGAAAGAAAGCTGAGATTTTTTCCTATGAGACCTCCAATTTTCAGAGTGGCAAATTAATTCGTCTTTGAGTAATAGAACGATACGTAAACAAGATGCCGTGATAGGGTGAGTGGCGCGCGATTTCCCCTAGTGCGCTCACGCCGAGGATCTTTGTGCAACGCTTTAGTGCCACTTTTTCAACTTATGTAATATTATATGCTACTAGAATAACTGCTCTCTGCATTGCCAGGATGAATTAACAAGGCCTGCATTACGATCAGTGTAAAATTGATTGGGAATATGCTTTATAAATTATAAGTGAGAATGCAGGTACAATAAGTGTTCTAGAAGGAAGTAGTGGCACACATAATGTGTGCGTTTGCTTGCATCATGAGAATGATGAGTTGATGTTGAATGAAATAAATATTCCACATTTAACAGAGGATACTGACATGGTGCTCACAAATTACCACGACTGCCTGGATGCTATTGTATGTCCTGACTCTTCAAGTTCCTGCCATTTAGGAGAGTGTGAAAACTGTCCAGGTACTGCAAATTTGAAAGATAACATGACAAAAGCTTTTGATGAACATTGTATTAATGAAGTGAGGTTTGGAATTTGGCTACAGACCGACAGATGTACTCTAAAGACTCTGGTAATGGATACTGATGAATTCGTAGATGATTTCTGTGAAAGGCTGTTGAAATTAAAAACTCATCACTTCATTTCAAAGGAGCAATCATCTTTTTTCAAAAACCTGAAGGAAAATTTATTGCCTGGGGAGTTCTTGATTTGCTTCGATTTCGCTGAGAATTACACCTTCATAATTCAGAATGCAGCGCAATCATTCCACTGGAATAACGACCAAGCTACAATATTCACTGTCGTGATTTATTATAAAAAAGATGGAGAGCTCAAAGACGTAAGTATCGCAATCATATCTGATAACTTAGCTCATGACACGGTAGCTGTTCACGAGTATCAAAAGATAATAGTAGATTATTTGAAAACTCATTTCAGGCCAAAGAAAATCTACTATTTCACTGATGGTGCAGGGCAACATTTTAAAAATAAGAGTAGCTTTGTTAATCTCCAAGCCCATGAAGAAGATTTTGGTATCCAAGCTGAATGGCACTTCCATGGTACATCTCATGGTGAGGGTGCATGTGATGGTATTGGAGCGAATATAAAGAGACAAGCAGCACGATCAAGCTTACAATGTTCTCCGAAACATCACATACTCACTCCCCATGCTTTGTTTCAGTTGGCAAAGAGTAACTGTAAGGAAACCGAAATTTTTTTCAGCAGCAAAGAAAATCATGCCTTAGCCACAGAGTTACAGAAAGCCAGATTTGACAAAGCTGTCACGATACCAGGTACATTACAGTACCACGCTTTTATTCCCATTCAAGATGGAAAACTTCAACTCAAGAAGTTGTCTTCCTCTGAGAAATACGACATCCTCTCGAATGGCAAAAAACAGAAACCGCAAAAGCGGCCTGCAAAGAAAACAACTGTTGAAACTATCGCCAAAAAATCGAACAGGAAGACACATAATATTACCATATAATATTACTTAACTTTAAAAAGTGGCTCCTAAGCGTTGCACAAAGATTCTCGGCTTGAGCGCACTAGGGGAAATAGCGCGCTACTCACCCTATCACGGCATCTTGTTTACGTATCGTTCTATTACTCAAAGACGAATTAATTTGCCACTCTGAAAATTGGAGGTCTCATAGGAAAAAATCTCAGCTTTCTTTTAAAATCATTTTGAAGAAAAAAAAGGTGCCGAAATTTGAAAAAAAGTAAAATTTATTTTTGATTTTCAAAAATTCGGGTCAAATTTTGACTTTTTTTGAAAAGAATTATCACCACCAGAAAGTTTGTGAAAAAATCTATCGAAAATATTGAAGGTGAAATTTTGTTTCAGGCAACAGGACAAAGGTTACAAACGTTTGAAAGTAAGGCTTTGCTTGAAAACCCCGTAAATTGTACCCCCTCCACTTTGATAAATAATCATCAAAATAAATTAATTTTTGGTGTGAGGAGTACTATCTAATAGGACTACAATTAGACCAATTTTTAGCCCGATCGGACAACTTTCATTTCTGAGGTGGGTACACTTCAGAAATTATGCCCCATGTATATATTAATTAATCATTTCACAACATAAAAAGCAATGAACAGTTATTTTAATAAAAACATTCGAATAATTTTTACTTTATATTTTTTCTGAAATTTTGAATTAATAATAACCTTCTAAACTAATTCCACAAAAAAGTAAAAAATATGTACATATAATATTGTTTTTTTTTTTTTTTTTTTTTTTTCACAACATCGAAAAATTTACCAAAATTATGCAATTGGAATAGAGGTATTTCAACATAAATAATCTTTTATCATAGAAATTATAGCCAATATTCAATTTCAATTTCTGAAAATTCGAAATATAAGTAACCTTTCATAGTAATTTCAGAGAAAATTGAAACATATTCACAAATAATTATGAAAATTAAATTCAAATCATTATTTCGCAACATCACAAACATTGGCGGACAATGCGTAATTGGATTAGATGTACTTTTTCTTTATTCATAATGTTTCCTCTAAGGGACTTCATTCTTTCTCATTTGCTCCCCTAGCACCCTCTAACTCCGTCATCCACTCTTCCCCTAAACCATCCTCCCCTAGAATCATTACCACATTCTCTTGCCAGCTTCCTTTATCTTCCATTCCTCTCCTACATCCTTCCCATACATGCTCCCATGTTTCCTCTTCCTATTCTCAAATTTTGCACTTCCTGTTATCTTTCTTCTCCCCATACATACTCGTTTCCCAATCTAAATCTTGCTACTCTGGTCCATCTTTTCTCTCCCCATCCCTCTTTGAAATACTTTGTACTTCTTCCTTTTTTATCATCTTATACAATATATTATATTTTAATTCCTCAATCATCCCCCATCTTCCTATTAATTGTCTTTCTCTCTCCCTTTCTTCCACTTCTTCGTAGTTGACTCCAGTCACATCATCTATCTCTCTAAGAACTCCCTGCTTTCTTCTTCCAATCTCGTTAATTCCATCGCCCTCCCTCTCCTCTCTTCTACCACCATCAAACACTTTCTCGCTAACTCCCCTCCCTTTCCCTCCCACAGCTTAGTCTCAAAATTCCATGCCCCCTTTCCCGCTCTAGTACTTAATTTATCCCTTTGCGTTGCTTCTCTCGCCATATATCCCGGCGCCCTCTCGTCTACCCCTAGCGTACACCTTATATGCCTTTCTTGTAAAGTCTCAATCTCTTCCATTTCTTCCCATCCCCATATCTCTGCTCCGTAACCTGATGCCGGCCATACCAGCGTATCAAATAATCACATTCTCCTTCTCAAATTTTGTTTGAAACCTTCTTTCTCCTATTCTCCATATCTGTTTCATTACCCCTGCTGCTTTTTTTATACTTTCTCTTATGTGAGCTCTATGGTCTCCATTTGCTTGCAAGTTATATCCCAAATACTTAAACTCTTTTACTTCATTTAATTTTATTCCCTTCCGTCTACCCGTCCATTCCTCCTTTCTTCCTCCTCCTTTTCTAAACCTCATTATCTTTGTCTTTTCTACATTTAAATTCAACTTTTTTCCATCTAAGTATTTCTCTAATCCTGTAATTAAGCCCATCATCCCTTCTTTATCCTCTACCATCAATACTATATCGTCCGCGTATGCCAGTGTATATATATTTTCGTTCCCTATCCCAACTCCTTCCCATCCTTTATTTTCATTTCTTCTTCCAAGTCTGATATTAATATAATAAATAAAAGTGGGCTCAGAGTACATCCTTGCCTTACTCCTATCACCAACCAGAAACTATCTCCCACTTGCTCTCCTACTTTTACCTTGCATTTTGTCTCTCTAAAAATTTCCGATACTCTCTTTGTTAATCCCTCTCGTATCCCCTTTTTCACCATAATTTTTTCTATCTCAGCACGGTCTAATGAGTCAAACGCCGCCGTTAGGTCCACAAACATTGCTATCATTGCCCCTTTCTCCCTTTTAATTCTCTTATTTACTAAATAGTGCAGAACATATATATCGTCGATCACTTCCATCCCTTTTCAAATTCCTGTCTGATTGGGTGGCTCTATCTTTTTCTCCACAACTTCTTCTTTTGACCTTTCGATAAAACAGCCACATATACTTTATATAGTGTTGGCATTAATGTCACTCCTCTCTAATCATTAACCTCCTCCCATTTGCCTGTCTTCTCTATTGGTATAACTTCTCCTTCTTCCCATAACTCTGACCACCCCTCTCCTCTCCATACTCTATTGCCCATTATCCATGCCCATTCCTTTAATTCTGTCCAACCATATTTCCTTACTTCATTTGGAATATCATCTATACCAGGTGCCTTTCCATCTTTCATCATCCCTAATACCTTGACTATTTCCTCCCTTGTAATGTCCTCCTCATCTGTTTCCCTACCATATTTTCCTCCTTTCCTAACTTTCCTCTCTACCCCTCCTAGTAATTCCATTAAATATTTTTCCATTATATCATCTCAATATCCTGGTTTACTCTTTTCCTTCTTCTTCTCTCTTTATTTACAACCTTCCAAACCTCTTCATCCATCCCAGTCTCCGCTTCTTCTTCAAACCTTTTATTTTCCTCCTCCTTTTTTTGATCACACAACTCATCAGTTCAAAAAATAAGAAGCTTTAAACTATAACTTTCATTAAAATATTCACATAATTTTTACTTGATATATTTCCTTTAATTTGAACTTTCATTTCTGAATATTTGACTTATTAATAACTTTCGAAACTAATTACAGAAAATATAAGTTTCAATTGAATTAAATTATAATTAATTAACCAGTTCATAACATGAAAAGCGTTACACAATTATTTTCATTGAAACATTCAAATTATTTCTAGATTATCTTCTCCTTTAAATTTGAAATTTCATTTCTGTACATTCAATTCATTACTAACCTTTTAAACTAATTGAAAGAAAAACGTACATATGTATAATCTTGAAAATTGAATTCAGATAAAGTTATTTCACAACGTCACAAGTATTTGAAAAGATTATATAATTGCAATAAAGGTATTTAAAAAAAAAAATTAAACTTGCATTAAAAAAGTAATAACCAATATTCAATTACATAACCTTCGTGTAAATAATCAATTTATGTTACTTAAATAAAGAAAAAAATTTTTAATTCAATTCCTTTGAAATTTGAAGTTTTTGACAAAATTAATCGACCAACAATTAATTAAACTGTTTACAACATAAAAAGCATCAAACTATTATTTCAATTGAATCATTCAAATAATTTTTACTTTATATTTTTTAAACATGAAATTTCATATCAGAAAATTTATGTTTCAATAGAATCAGTTAATAATTAATTAATC
>CAKNXH010061889.1:240117-262319 GCA_932178445.1 Andricus quercusramuli | reverse complement strand
TCGCACACAATCACCTATTTTACGCACTTGTATCACAAATAACTATTACAATGTTCTTTATCATATAATGTGTGGGTATATGAAACTAAAATAGTAATTTACGATACAATTACGTGAAATAGGTGATTAATACGAGTGTGAAATTTGCAGCATGATCCGTAGGCTGGAAGCACGAGCCTCCTTTATGATTATGAGTTATGAAATCTACTAAGAATATTTTTTCAATGATTCTGTGCTGTGATATTTCTTCAATTTACAATAATTATTGATAATTTAAACAATATTCTATGATAAATTCAGTCTGTTTCATAAAAATGTTCAAAGTTTGGCTTTTTTCGGACGAACAGGCTGAATTGTTGTTTATAAAATCGACTAAGAATGCTTCTCCCGATTATTCTTTGCTATATCTTTCAAATTAGCAGCAATTATTTATTATATAAACGATATTCATAAACAAATTCAGAGTTTGGCCATTTTATAACAAATACGCTTAATTTTTGTTTATGAATCAGCCAAGAATGTCTTTGCGATGACTCTTCGCTATGATTTATTTTAAATTTACAACAATTGTTAATTACTCAAACAATAAACATAAAAAAAATCAGATTTTGGCTCTTTTCAATAAATACGCTCAATTTTTGTTTACGGATTCGACTAAGAATGTCTTTCCGATGGCTATATCATATAATTTTTTTTCAATTGGATAACTGACACTTCTGATTTGTTACAAGAGTCAACTAAAGAATTTATTAATAATCTGTATAAAGAAATCAATTTTTCTTTTATCCAATTTGAATTTTCGCGGAACTTTGACACGAATAGTTAGCGCTACCTAGCGGATAGCGCAAGCGCAGTGGGCTCAAGCTCAACTCGCAGACGCATGGCAATTCCGCTCTAGCATTTTATGCATTCTATGGTATTCGAGGTGGAAGAGGTAAAAAATATTTTTTTCTAAGTCTTGCATTAAAGATTTTGAGAGTATTTGATTCGATCAATTATAATTAAAAGGTGTTTTAATTGCTTTAGGTAATATAAAATTCAAAATGTTGAGCCAGATTGCGAGGAGCGTTGTACGAAGAGTTTCCCGAAACGGTAAGTAAAATTTACCATTTTTTGTTCCTCTTCCTCAATATGTCAAGTTCTTTTTCATAAAAAAAATATTTCTCTTTAAAAAATCTTATTTCTCCAACATTCTATGTAGAAAGACTATATATTAATGCTTTGGCTATCTTCTAAATTTATAGGTTAGGTTGTCCTTTCTTTGCGCTATAGAATTTTTGATGTAGATTCAGGAAAATTGGTTCCAGTTTTGTGAATGATGATTATTTTATTTAAATTCCCATTTTGTAGCCTTGTCCTATTCAATTAAACCGAAAAAATCTTTTCATTGTAAAAATCAGTTACGTAATATTGCATTATGGAACGAGGTATATACCAGATACCTATATATACTTTTCCTGTCTAAATCTCTTTTTATAGGTGCCCTAATGAAAAATAAATATTTTAGCGTACTTTATTTCATTCAGTTTCATTTTTTAAAACGTAGAAACTGGTGTGTGCTCATATTTTGAGTATGTTTAAAATTCGAAGACAGCATTCTCTAACTGAAGTTGATGTCAATTTTGGAAATAAATGTAATTTGGTGTTTCAAGATGAAGAAGGGGAGTGATTATTTGCAATCACTATATTTTAACCTGACAAATTATGTCTACACATGATTTTTCAACTAGAATAGGTAAAATTCTGATCCAGTAAAATCAATAATTTCATGTTGAACCACTCCGGGTTTTCTGTTTCCAAATATTAATTTACATAATTTTTCCATTTCATTTCGAATTTTGACGGTTCAAATTTTAAAATAGATCATTTAACCACGAAGATATTTTTAATAGGAATAGCGTGATTTCAATTGTCTAAATTATTTGAACATATTAAATCTTATAATTATAGTAAATTTACTCATTACAGAGTCTAATCAATGATTAAGTTTTGTTAGACAAAAGAATCGAAATTTTCCAATCGCGAAATTAAAAAGAAACATGAATTTTGACAAGTTAACATGGTGTCTACTCACCTGAAAAATCTGGAATTTTCAGGGAAATTTAATATACCTGGATAAATCTGGAAATTTCAGGGCATTTTTTTTAAGTCCGAATTTTTTCGAGAACATGTTTGATTTTTTTCAAATTTTTATATAAAATTAAGTAGAAATTTTGCTTCATTTGAAGAGTGTCATGGCATAACCATGTAAGTGCAAATTTTTTTTAAACACGTTTTATTGGCTTGAAAATTCTCTAAAATTCTACCGGACATTGTGGTGAAATGATATACCCAAATTCGAACCGGAAGTGGGTTTTTATCTCGATAAGCTGTGATGGCTCACACGAACATTTAAACCTTTGTATATTTAATTACATTCTGTTGTTGTATCAAATAGTTACAAAATACAAAGAAACTAAAATATGTATTTTGTATAAAAGTAACACTGTCGTATTGTAAAATCCATTTTTTTTAAGAAACTATTTTTTCAATTTAATTTTTCACATTTCAGCTTTCTATTTGTCTCGTATTGCGTTTACAATCTTTCAGGCATATGTTTTATGTCAATTGAGATCTGATAAATTAAAAAAAAATGTATGGACTTACACGTTTTTCTGTCTCCTGAAAAATTTGTCCTGACTGACTTACATGCTTTTGCCGCAACACTCTTCATTTGTAAAAGTAGCTTTATATCACCAGATTTAACTATTTAGTTGAAAATTAATTTTTTCTACTGAAAGTTAAACTATTTTGGTTGAAAATAATTCTTCTATTTTAATGGAAATTTCATTTAAACTGTTTTTTATTTAAAATATAAGTATTATTTTTGTTAAAGACTAAACTACTGCTTTGGTAAAAATTCTTTTTTTTTTTTGTTGATTCATGAATTTTGTTGAAAATTTGACTATTTTGGTAGAAAATTCATCTTTTTTGCTGGAGATTCAACTAGCTGGTTGAAAATTTAATTACTTTGTTAAAACCTAATTTTCCGGTTGAAGATTAAAAATTTTAGATGAAAATTCATCTCTTTGGTTGAATACACTTCTTTTTTTTGTTTGAAAATCAATTTTGTAAACTGAAAATTTAGTTATTCCATTGTTGGTTGAAAAATGAACCTTTTTTTAGTTAAAACTTCATTTTTTTGGTGGAAAATTCATGTATTCTCCTGAAAAATTGTCTTTTTTGGTAGAAAATTAATCTTCTTGGTTGAAAAATCCTTCTTTGGCTGAAAATTAATTTTTTAAACGGAAAATTTAACTAATCCAGTTGGGTATTCCATCATTTTAGTTGAAAAATCATTCATTTTGTTGTAAATTCATCTTCTTGGTTTATAATTAAACTTCCAGTTAATGATCTATCGTGTAAGTTGAAAATTCAATGTTTTTTCCATTGAAAATCAATTTTTTTCCCAACCGAAAATTTCATTAATCCATAATTTTAGTTGAAAATTTATGAATTTTATTAGAAATTCATATTTTCTGTGTAAAATTGATTTTTAATCTGAAAGTTAATTTTTCAACTGAAAATTTAATTATTTCAATTGAAAATCTTACTATTTTGTTGAAATTTTTTTTTTTATTAAATTTTTGAACTGATAATTTATCGAATCCAGTTGAATTTTCCGTCATTTTATTTCAAAGTTCATCTGTTTGGTTAAAAATTGATTTTGAGATTGAAAATTGAACTATTTTGTTGAAAATTCGTTTTTATTTTTAGTTGAAAAGTAACATCTTTCATTAAAAATTTAACTATTCAATTTTTAGTTGAAAATTGATTTAATTGGTTGAAACGTGATCTTTTTTTGTTGAATGTTCAACTATTTGGTTAAAAATTCATATATCTTATTGAAGATGCAATAGTTTTACTTTAAATGTTACGAATTTGAAGTGTTTTAAATTGAATTAAATCAATATTATCCACATCGATTTTCCTTAAAAGGTTATATTGATCTATTTCCGTGAAAAATCGCCTTATTTTCCCCCTTTTCAAGGTTTCCACTAACTTAGAAGATATCTTTCATTCAGAATATTATATGTTAATTCACATAATCTCTGGTTAAATGCGCACTTGAATATATAAAGGTACAATAAAAATTTGTTTTAATTATTCAAATTCCTGGACTTGAGAAAAACATTCAAGGCATTATTATGTTTAGAGTATTATTTTGTAATTATTTTTCATATCTTTTGTAAATTAAATATATTATTTAAATCCCTAGAAACTTGTATTATTATGAAAATAGTTATCCTTTGATAAAGTTACTTTCACCAACGAAAAAACAGTTATTTTATTTTACGTATGAATGTCAAATGAAATCTAGCTATTTTTAAATATTTACAATTACAAAAAAAAAACATTTAGAATAAACTCGCGAAATTGTATACATGGCTCCGTACTAGGGTGATCTTTCTTTTGCCTTTTTTTAATATTCAACTTGGCACCCCTAGAAATTGTTCACTTTTGCTGAGAAATTTATTGTACGTTAAAGTCCATTTTAGGACAAAAATGCTGAGATTTTTAAAAGATTGTTGTGATAATATTCAAAGGTCGCTCAAGGTCATTTTCATCAGAAAACGTTGATTCAGTTTAATTTTCTCTGGTTTTTTGATACAGAAACAGTGACAATTTATTCATTTCGGCAAAAAAATTAGTCAAGTTGTTTGATAAATGTTTGTTATACTATTTGAAGGGCGTTCAAGGTTATTTCGCAAAAAATTACCTTTCTGTAAATTGTGATGGTAGTTTATCGCCAACTAAGTTTTCCTTTTTCATTTCTAAAAGGTAAATCATTATCCCTTTTTATGCCCTTTGATAATTAATTCTTCATTACAATTTGAAAACTAAACTTGATCATATATTAATAAAGCTACGATAACCTACTGTTTTTAACGTTTTCTATCTTCAATTTAAAGCAAAATAAAAAAAAATTTGAATTACCATTTTTCGCAAAATGACCTTGAATGACCTTAAAGTAATATGACACTTGGCTATTTTTGTGTCGCAATGAATAAATTGACACAATTTTTCAATAAACAACTAGAGAAAATTAAATTGAATCAACATTTCCTCAAGAAAATGACCTTGAACGACCATTGAATATTATCATAAAAAGCTGAGTTCAATATTAAATTGTAAAGAACAAAATTCATGCACGACAGAAATAATTAATCTATATATAACATCAGTTTAATTATGAATGAACATTTTTGTCCTAAAATTACCTTGAACGTCCTCTAAATATATTTATATTTTTTTTAATTCTGAAACAAATCAGAGGTAATTTTCGCAGCAAAAGGAACAATTTTTAAGGGATGCCAAGTGGATTTGGCAGGGAATTTTTTCCATGATTTTTGAGTAGACACCCTTATTCCATAAAAGTTCAGATTTAATCTTTTACTATATTTTTATGTTGATAGGAACCCGCGGATATCATGGCCCGCCAGTAGACTTTAAACCCCCATCGATGAATGAACTTCCTGTGCCACAAGGATCATGGCAGGCAGATTACAACCGAAGACAAGGAGCATACAATTTGCAACTTGCGGCAGGTCTCATTATTCTTGGTAGCACCGTAAGCTTCGTAAGTACATTTTTTCACTTTCAACGCACATAGTTAAAAGTAAATGGAAAAAATAGTATCTGCATGAGAAATTTAATATGAAAACGTTTGAATTTTAAATTTCTTCACGTGGAGAATTGTTCTGAATTGACAAGCAGCTCTGTTTTTTCTATCTCAATCTATAAACAAATTTTAAAATATAAATATTTTTTTAATATACAAACAAATGAACAAAATTTCTTTTCTGTGCAGATTGTAGTTTCGGATAAGTTCTTCTTCAATGCGTTCCCACCAGTTGAAAAGGAAGATAAATAAGAAAATACCTTTCCGGCTTCTCTGTCGTTAGATAGAATCATACAATAACATACTATCTGTACAAATAGGATAAAATAGAAATGTTCCATGATCAATAAAGGAAACTAATCAATTGTCTGGAAGTACGAAAAGTCTTTCAATTATCCCCAAAACTTTACAATCTACAGGATGGTCGCTGGACCGGGAAATTCTTGAGACCAGAAAATGACAGTAAATTTATTTTTTTACCGGAAATTTTACAAATTATTAGGAGAAAAATGTATTCAGTCAGAATTTAATTGCTTGAAATATCACAACAAATGTTAAGCTCAATTGTTAACTTTTTAAATTATGAAATAATTCAGTTTACAATGTCTTATTTTAAATTTAAATATTGTTAAAACGCTGGTTTGAAGACTTGAACAATTAAAAATTAATAGCGTTTGAAATTGAAAATTTTTGATAAAACGTTTCAGGTTGATCAATTGTAATAGCAGGGTGCACAGTCTTCCCCTTTTTTTCTTAGTTTCCCCTTTCTTCTTGAAATTCCCCTTTTTCCCCTACTCTCAAAAAACTTTCCCCTTTTCTCTTTAAATATACGATATTCGAAATTGTACACATTACTGAATAATAATTAGAGCAATTATAGCATTTTTTAAACAAGTATTAGAAGAGTAGCACATTTTAGTATAAATGTGCAAAGTTAAATACTTAATTAAAAAATGGAATATATTAGGAAATTCAACTATTTTGTTGCAGGTTCAAATTTCGTTCAAAATTTATATTTTCTGGCAGAAAGTTGGTTAAAAATTTAACTATTTGGTTACAAATATAGTTATTGTGTTGAAAAACTGTCTTTTTGATTGAAAATCAAACTACTTTGTTAAAAATTAATTTTTTCAAACTGAAAATTGCAATATTTGATTGAAAACTATTTTTTGTATTGAAAGCTTATATTTTTTAATTAAAAATTCGAATATATTGTAGAAAGTTCTTTTTTTTTTTGCTAAAAAATTCAATAATTTGGTAGAAAATTGGTTTTTTGATTTGAGAATTACTTTCTTCAAATGAGAATGTAGAAATTCCATTTTTGGTTCAAAACTGATCTTTTTTATTTTGAAATTTTTTTCTTTATTGACTAAAAAATCTTTTTTGGTTGAAAATTCAACTCTTGTTGAAAATTCGTGTTTCCGGATTGAAAATTCAACTGTTTTGTAGAAAATTTGAATTTTCTCTGGAAAATTCAATAGTTTGGTAGAGAATTCAACTAATTGGTCGAATTTTGAACTACTTTGTTAAAAATTCATCATTTCAGTTGAAGTTTTTTTTGTTCGTTAAAAACTAAGTTCGTTAACTAAAAATTTTAATTTTTGGTTGAAAATTAACTTTTTAATTGAAAATTTATATTTTTGTGTTGAAAAATCAACTGCATTGTAGAAAATTCTTCTTTCAAGCTTCAACATTCAATAATTTGGGCAAAAATTCCGTTTTTTCAATTGAAAATTAATCTTTCGAATAAAAAATGTAACTATTCGATTTTGTGTTAAAAACTGATGTTCTTAATTGAACTATTGTATTCAAAAATTATCTCATTTATTGAAATTTTTAAATTTCGCAATTCATATTGCGGCTATTCATATTACTCGAAAACTTGAATAATTTATCCCAATGACTTTCTTCGACAAAAAGAAAATGATCAGAATTATAGCATTTTCAAAATAAATAATAAAAAAACGAAAATGAACATTTTAAGCCAAACAACGCACGATATGAAAAAAGTTAAGAAAACAAAAACGTTGCTTTTTAGCCCCACAAGATTATTGTAACAACTTTTTGAATTTTCTTGAAAATATCTAAAATTCAAATTTTGATCGCCCAAAAAATAATGAATAATAAAAAATTCCATTTTGCGGTCAAACTATACAAGATACGAAAAAAAAATGAATCAAGAAAAATTGTGCACCCAAAAAATATCAACAAATTTGTTATTATTATAATCACTTTTTTATAGAAGACGTAGTTTTTCATTTATTCTTAAAAAACATTAGAAATAAAAAATTATATTTTTGGACAAACGACAGAAGCTTATGAAAAAATGAATGGAAAAAAGTTGCTCTTCCAAAAAATTGTGGAAACTGATCCAAATTTGTCATCAATAATTTGTTGATAGGGCGCGTAGATTTTTTTTTTTTAATCGTAAAAAGTAAGATAAAAATAAATTTTTGGAAAAACGACACAAGAGACGAACAAAAATGGGAAGAGAAAAGTTGTTCAACCAAAAAATATCTACAAATTTGTTGTAAACTCTTGTTATAAAAATATATTCGAAAGAAAAAAATTAACATTTTGGAAAAGGATCACGAGCTACAATAACATTTTATGTAACAAAGTTTTTTGCCTAAATTATATCTACAAATTTGCTCAGGCCCACTTTACGCTATGATGCATTTTTCAAGTTAAAATCGTAAAAATAACATTGAAAATAAATAAATTAAATTTATGGGAAAACGACACAAGTTGCAATAAAAGGTTTTATAACCATTTTTTTAATAGGATGCGCACTTTTTTGCTGTTTTTGACACTTTCGCCATAAAAAAAAGGTTACGGGATAAAATTTGGAGGTCTTTTTTAAGAATTTCGAAAGATTGTAAGATAACAAAAAATGTTATTAACATTCCTGGGAAAGCTTTGAAAAAATAATTTTTAAAGAATATTTAAAAAGATTTTTTTAATTTATGAAAAAATTGAACAATTATTAATTCAGACAAAATTAGAGTAAGTGTAAGAGCCATTAAACAGTTTTCAAAAGATTGAAAAATAATTTAAAACTTGAAGGAATTTAAAAACATTTAGCTTCTTTTAAGATTTTGAAGCAAAAAAGTCAAGAAAGAATCTGCAAGATTTTAAGGCAATCTTTTTTATTTTACCAAATTAAAAAAAAAATTAAGTAAAATTAGAATAATTGTTGAAAATATTTAGAAGTTTTGTAAAAAGTTCAAGAATAATTAAAAATTTACAAATATTCTAACAAATTTTAAACAAATGTAGATTTTTAAGATTTTCAAATAAAATTCTGAAGCTTTTTAAGAATTTTGAAAGATTTCACGATAACAAAAACAGAAATTCGTGAGATACCTTGGAAAATATAAATTTTTTTTTATTTTGAAAAAATAATTCAAGAGAATGTGTATTTAAAAAGATTTCAAAACAAGTTTTGGATATTTAGAAGATATTTTTAAAATTTTTTAAGTTTTGAAAAATGCATGCAAGTTTAAATCTAAATTTTGAAAAATTAGTTTCAACAAAAATTTAAAAAGTTAAGAAAATATATTTTGATGAATAAATAAAAATGTAACAATTATTACTTTAGACAAAACTCGAATAAGTTCAAGAAATTGAACAGATTTGAAAAAAATGAAAAATAATTTAAAACTGTAAGATTTGAAAAAAAGTTTTTTTTTCTAAGATTTCGAACCAAAAGGTTAGAAGGTTAGCATAATTTAAAAAAAAATAAGGGAAATTGGAATTATTTTTAAAGATATTTAGAAGTTTTGTAAAATTTTCAAGCAATTTAAAACAGAATGTAGATTTTTGAAGATTTCTGAATAAATTTTGGAGCCTTTTAAGAAATTTTGAAAGATTTTAAGATAATAAAAAAATTATATTAAGATTCATGGTAAAGTTTAAGTTTAAATTTTGAAATTTATTTTTAACAGACTATTTAAAAAATTTGCACGAAGGAATAACAATTGAACAATTATTAATTTAGATTATTAATTTTAATAAGCTTAAGAGACATTTAAAAGCTTCAAAAAGATTGAAAAGTAATTTTAAACTCGAAAAGATTTAAAAAAATGTAAATTTTTGAACATTTCAAAGAAAAAATGTAGAAGTTTTTTTAAGCATTTTGAAAGGTTTAAAAACAATAATAAAAATTTATTATGATCACTAGGAAAATGGAAAATAATGTTATATTTTGAAAAAATAATTTTAAGAGAAAATTTAAAAAGATTTGATGCCAAAAACACATTTTCATATATAAATAATAATTGACAAATTGGTAATTTGTTACGACCTAAAGCGAAAATAATTTAACTTTTGAAATAAAAAGTTTTCAATTTAAAAAAATAGTAATCCTTCAAATTGTAATGTTTCTAACGTAAAATTGCTTAAAATAATTTTAAAAATTCACAAATGTATTGATTTATTCTTCAATCTTGAGTATCGAAAATGGTAGTGTGGATTTGTTTTTTTTTTAATCTCTGAACTGCACAATTTATAAAAGTTTTAAAATTGTTCAAATTGTTTAATTTTAATAGTTTAAAATTTAAAAGAGTTCCACTTTGAGTGCTTTAATTTGTTCTTATAACTCCAAATGAAGAAATGCTTAGCTTAAAGATTACGAATTTTTTTATTTAAATGACCCTGAAAAATTATTGTTTTTTTTTTCTCGATTAAAACGAACACCCTGAATCTAGGAAGAAATTAAATAAAAGACATTAATATTTAAAAATAAGATTTTTATCTTTCATTAAAGAACATAGCACTTGATGAAAGTTATTACTCTGGAATGCGTGTTCGCACTAGAGATTAAGTTTATAAATAAAATAAATCTAAACATTTCATACTTTAGCATAATACTTTATATGATGCGTTACTTAATTTGTGATTTAAAAAAATAAATAGTAATTAAAATACATAAATACATGCAATTAAAAAGTCTGTGATTCAATTAGACATTGGAAATTGCTTAATCAGAGTTTGAACTATCGCGATCAGTTTATTTCTTCGGCAATTCGTTTTGCAATTCGAGGACGTGTCCTATTGGCTTTGGCTTTCCATCCTCGCCAATTGTACAAGGATGCACTACTCCTTCCCTGAAAAAAAAATAAAAGATTATCCCTGTGTCTCTTTTTTATTAACTTTCCAAAAGACTGAATTTTTTTGAATCAGAATTTTTCTATTCACAGGACTCCGATCAACTAGAAGGCTTAAAAAAGTCGAAAAAAATTAGAAATAAAGTCGGATGGAATTTCGAAAGAAGTCCACAAAAAATCGCATCAAATTTTTAAAGATAATGCAAAAAACCAGTATCACACTGAATGACTTAAACAATAACTTTATTTGTTAACAATATAGAGTACGCAAATCTGATTGATTTTCAAATATTCTTTGCACAATAAAAATAAACTTCAAATTTAAAACAATTTTTAAAAATAGTCATTCAGTTTAATGAATTTCAAATCTGGGTTTAAAATATTTCTGAACTAATAAACTTGTCAACTTGGATTATTTTTAAATGATATTGATTATTTATATTCATTTTAAACTACAGAAAAATTGATTTTGAACACTAAACTTGAAATTACACAACAAATAAGGCTTTAATTTTGAGACTGTATAATCTGAATATGAAATTATTCACTTTTTAATCTAGCCGACTACACAGCCAAAAATGCTCTGGAAACTGGGGAAATAGGGTAACTTTTTACGAAAATAGAGGAATAATAGTGGAATCAATTCTTTTGAATAATATTAATATATAGGTACTACATTGAGTTTAATATGAAATGCTTTAAATTCCTAGGTTTTCACGTCTACATATTTTGCTTTATCAAGAAAATAGTTGAATTCTGAACCAAAAGATACTAGTTTTCAACCCAAGGACGAATTTTTAAGAAAAAAGTTGAATTTTCAAGTTAAAAAATCGAATAGTTAAAGAAACAATTGACTTGTAAACTCGAAAAATTAATTTTCAATAAACAGGTTGAATTAAAAAAACAATCAACCAAACAGTTGCATTTACAACCAAATAGTTGAAAACTTTCAAGCCGAGAAACCCAATCTTGATCAAAGTAGTTGAAGTATTAGCCAAATAGTTGAATTCTCGTCCTACAAAGATGAATTTTCAACCTAATGTTCAAATGATCAAACAAACAAAAAATAATTTTGAACCAAATAGTTGCATTTATAACCAAATAGTTGAAATTACAACCAAAAGTGACGAAGTTTTCATAAAATACTTGAAGTTTTAACCAAATAGATGAAATTACACGACAAAAAGACAAAATTAGCAGAGGACAGTTGAATTTTCAATCAAAAAAGTTAATTTTCAGCCAAGAAAGATGACTTTTGAACAAAATAATTGATTTTTCAACCTACAAAGGTGAATTTTCAACCAAATGGTCGAACTTTCAAATAAAATAGATTCATCCAAAAATAGTTGAATTGTCATCCAAGCAGATGAATCTTTAAGCCAAAAAGGCGAATTTTTTTAAAGATCAGCCTGAAAAGTTGAATTTTCAACAAATAGATCATTTTCAACAAAGAAAGATGGATTTTTATTGAAATAGTTGAATTTTCAACAAAAAAAAACATTTTCAACAAAAAAAGTTGCATTTACAACCAAACATTTGGGCTGTCAATGAAAAGAGATGAATTTTCAACAAAATAGATACATTTTTAACTAAATAGTCGAATTTTCATGCCAAAGACGAATTTTTTAGAAGACAGTTAAGTTTTCAACAAAAAATGACTTTTCTACCATGAAAGAGAAAAGTTTAATCTAAAAGGATGAATTTTTTATCCAGAAAGGCGAATTTTCAACAGAACAGTAACATTTTCGACTAAAAAAATATGAAATTATAACAAAATTATTGAATTTTCAAAAAAATTAAAGAAGAAATAACTAAATGTTCTTATTGGGTTCTATTAACTCAGTTTGCATTTAAGCGAAAAAATGAGAAAAAGGGAAAGTTTCTTGAAAACAGGGGGAAAAATGGAATAGGGGAAAAAGTGTGAAGTCTGTAATTGAATTTGAAATTAATCAATTTTAAACTTGTTCGACTTAAAAATGTTCAACTGTTAAGACTTGCAATTTGAAAAAATTAAAAGTCTGAATACAGATTCACGCCATTAGAAATTGCTCAATTTTAAATGCTATTTATTAATTAAAAATGTTCTAAGATTTAATGAGAAAGTATTCAACTTCTAATATTCACAATTAAAATGGTGGGCATTTTTTTTCTGGTTTGGGTTTCAATTTTAAAAGTTTCGTTGCGTATAAAGTCGAAAGTAAGTATAGGGAACTGCTGGAAAAAAAAACAAAAAAAAGTGTATAGAAAAAATCGCACGATCCGAGCCCTGTATTGATGGAAATGTTATTTATTTTTACCTTGTCAACTTATCAACGAGGCCGACTAACTGCATAGCTTCATATTCTTTCTGCTCTTCACTCATCCCTTCAAGAGGATTTGGTTTTGGTTTTTCGTAGCATCCAGTCACTGGATTAATCCTGTATTAATACAATTGTATTAGAGAGAGGAGTCATACAATTTAAAGGCAATTTTTGATGAATTTTTCAAAAATCATGCACCGTCAGACGGCGTAATTTCGAAAATGTGGGGTAAATTCGGACATTCCTAAATTGATAGTTTAAACTATTTCAGTGGGTTTTACCCAGAATCTAGAACCAGTTAAAGCCTTAATAAAGACTCAACTGGTTCTAGATTCTGGTTAAAACCCCCTTGAGTAATTTAAACTATTAATTTGGGAAAGTCCGAATTTACCTCACATGTCCGAAATTACCCAATTTGACGCAACCCTCGATTTAAATATTTGAAAACCTTTGAAGTGAACAGAATAAATTTTACAGCTTCTTAATTGATCAAATTAATGAGAAAATACATTGAAAATTCGTACTGTTCTTTATATTTGGTGTATTCCTCAGTTTCACTATCATCAGATTCTGAAGAGTATACCGTCTTTGGTTGTTGGCGACCGAGTAATCCTTTGTTTGCAAACATTCCTGCTGCGTTTCCATATCCCGTGTATTTAATCATCCGACTCACTGTTAACAATTTTAAAAAATTAGTATTTTACACGAACAGACCTAGGAATCACTTCAGAGATAAAAAATAGTGTAAATAGTGTCACAAATTTGTAAAAATAGTTTCATAAAATCTTTCAAGTATTAAACTTATGTTCAAGTTTTCTAACTTAAGATTTAAAAAATACTAAAAATTAACTTCATTTTTTATTTTAAATGTCATTCTTCAATCTATAAATCATCGAAATCCCTCTTTTGGTTAAAAATTGTATTATTTGGTTCAAAATTAAATTATTTTAACATTCAACAATTGGTCAAGAATACAACTGTCTGGTTACAAATTATTCTGTTACGGTTAAATTTTTTTTTTTTTTTAATAAAAATTAAACTCTTCGTAAAAAGATCGTATTTTTGGCTAGAAAATTACACAATTTCATAGAAAAAGTAAACTAGTTGGTTCAAAATGTATGTAATTTGTTGAAGATACGACTTTTATGTTATAAAATCAAATTTTCTGTTGTTAAAAATAAAACTGTTTGGTTGAGAATTAAACTTTTTTAGTTGAGGATACAAGTATTTTGATGAAAATTCACTTTTATTAAAGTATCAACGATTAAATTTTTTGGTTGAAAATTTATCCTTTTCAATTACTTGGTTGAAGGTTCATCCACTTTGTTAGAAAATCATTTTTTGTTGAAGATTCATAATTTTAGTAGAAAATTCTTCTCTTTGATTAAAAATTCGTTGTCTTTTTGGTAGAAATTAATTTTTTTAACTAAAAATTTAACTATTCCAGTTGAAGATTCATAATTTTAGATGAAAATTCATCGCTGGTTGAAAGCCTGACTAGTTTGTTGCAAAGTCATTTATTTTTTGGGTTAAGGATTTATCTCTGGTTACAAATTTAACTATTATGTTCAAAATTCGTTGTTGTTTTTTTTATTTATTTTTTTACTTCAAAGTAACCATTTGATCCATAGTTGAACATTGATTTTTTATCATTGAAAATTCAACTACTTGGATAAAAGTTGAACTAATTTCTTGAAAATTAATTTTTTGGTGAAAGGTTCATCTCTTTGGTTGAAAATGTAATTATTTTGTTCGAAATTCGTTGTTTTAAAATTGATTTTTTATCATTGAAAATTCAACTATTTGGCAAAAAGTTGAACTAATGTCTCAAAATTAATTTTTTGGTGAAAGGTTCATCTCTTTGGTTGGAAATGTAAATATTTTCTTGGAAATTCGTTTTTTTGTTTGTCTAGAATAAATTTCTTTAACTGAAAATGTAACTTTCCCATTTCTGGTTGAAATTTGATCTCTTTTAGTCGAAAAGTAGTCTTTTTTTGTAGAAAAATTAATCTTCTTGATTGAACTTTCCTATTTTTTAATTAAAAACGCAACTGTTTGGTTGAAAATTAATATATTTCAGTTGAGGATTCAAGTATTTTGTTGGAAAATCGTTTTTGTTTGTGAAATCTAATTGTTTTTTATTTTGAATTAAATTCTATTTTCTTCGATAACTCACCCTTTTAGGATGAAAATTCAACTCCTCGTTTGAAAGTTGAACTACTTTCTCAAGTATGTAATAAAGTTACCTAAAGTTAAAAAATAAGCATCATTAAAAATGACTGATAAAATCGAGGAAAATATTCCCATTGTTCATTGTAAATAATTTTGGAATGGAACTGAAGATGAATTTTAGAAAAAAATATTTCAGGTTAAAATAGTTTATTTAACAAATGTTTATTTAGGGTTTTATTTTTTAGCTTTCTCTTTAGGTAAAATACTTATGTTGAATATTTATAAATGTTTTAAATAAAAACGTTTTAAAAGGATTTGCAGAGAATCTTACAAGAAATACAAAGGCGTTCTTTAAAAGAAAATGCAAAAACATAATACTCTAAGTATTGTTAAATAAACAATTTTATCCTGAAATATTTTTTTCTAAGGTTCACCTTTAATTCTCCTCCAAAATTAGTTACAATTAACAATGAGAATATTTGTCTTGATTTTATTGATCATTTTTAACAATGCTCATTTTTGAACTTGAGATAACTTTATTTTTGATCATTTTTTTGGTTGAAGAATCATAATTTTAGTTGAAAATTCTTTTTTTTTTATTCAAAATCAATTTTTTCAACTGAAAAGTCAACTATTTTGTTGAAATTCATATTCTGGCGTTGAAAATTAATTATGTTAAATGAAAATTTAACTACTCCATTGTAGGTTAAAAATCGATCTTTTTTAGTTTAAAAATTCCAGTATTCAGTTAAAACTGTTTAGAAACGGAAAAATATAAACTAAAAATTAAATAAAATAACATTTGAACAATACATCCATTTTTCAAACTATTTAGTTGAAAATGTATGTAATCAGTTTAAAAGTCGTCTTTTTTTGTAGAAAATTAATCTCTAGGTTGAAAATTCAATTATTTGGTTGAAAATTTATGTTTTTTGCTAAAAATTTGTCTTTTCTGATGAAAAATTAATTTTCTTGGTTGAAAATTCAACTTTTTGGTTAAAAATGTATGCATTTTGTTGAAAATTCATGTTTTTGGTTGAAAATTCAGCTATTTGATGAAAAATTAAACTGCTTTGTAGAAAATTAGTCTTTTGGCTTGAAAATTCAATTATTTGGTACAAAAATTCAACAATTTTGTAGAAAATTAGTTTTTTTTTTCAATTGATCTTTTTAGTTTAAAAAGGGAACTAATTAGTTCAACATGTTTAGAAACGAAAAATATATCAACTAAAAATTAATCAAGTAAAATTTGGACTAACATCAAATCCATTTTTAGACCCATTTAGTCGAAAATGTATGTAATTTGTTGAAAAGACGTCAGTTAAAAATGTATGTATTCTTTTGAGAATTAATCTTTTTTGGTAGAAAATTCATCTTTTTTGTTAAAAATGCAACTGCTTGGTTGAAAATGAATTTGTTTTGGTTGAGAATTCAACTATTTTATTTGACATTCGTCCTTTTTGGTTCAATTCAACAAAACGGGAAGCAAATAATTTAATTTTGTTACTAAGTACCGTTTTCTTTGCAGATAATAAATAACAATTCCGCAACAAGGTCACGCAACTCAGTTATTGGCGATGTCAGATATTGACAAAGTTTTGCTCTGATACTAGTTCCTTCCTCCGGTCTTTTCATTACATCTTTCAAAGGTGGTAATATCTAAAAATAATAAGAAACTCAGGTGAAAAATACCTTCTTCAATTTTAAAGTAATTCGGTAAAATTAAATACGATACCTGAAGACGCATAAATTTTCTCATCAGTCTTTCACCTTTTGCTAATCTTATTAGACAAGTGACGATCGGACAAAGGTTTTCTATCAAGTCTGTTTTGTATTCTAATCTCAGATCCAAGAAGCGCAATAAAACTGAAATCGCTGACATATCCATATTGTCATAGACATCGTTGCAATTATCGTCTTGCACTGGTTGCATGAACGTTGAGTAACATTTGGTTGGAATTACTGTCAGTAAATTAACGATATTACTGGAAAAAAGACAAAATAATTAAGTGCTTTTCAATCTTGAATGAATTTTTCAAATGTTGATACAAACAATAGTTTAATTAAAAATGCAGGGTAGCCGTTTTAATCGAAGAAGACAATTTCCGGACATTTCCTGGTTTGCAAAAATATGTCACAGTCATTAAAATAAAAAAATTCGAACTTTTATAGCTGCAATTTTTTTCATTTACTGTGATAAAAACTGAACTTTGAACTAAAACACTCAAAGTGGAACTATTTTGAATTTTAAACTTGTAAAATAAAATTTTTGCATTCAAAAAAATTCACCTATAATTTAAAAAAAATGTAGGCATCAAATTCAACACTTTTGTTTATAAATTAAAAATTGAACAAGTAAGATTGTAATGTTCAAAGTTAAAATTGACACTCTGAAATCTTAACGATTCAAGGCCATTTTAAACTATTCAATTTCAAATATTACAGTTTTTAATATTTCATTCATAACTGCTTAATTTAAATGAACAGTCAAATATTTCTAAATATTAAAAAATTGTTCTTTTATTTTAAAAATTTCAAATCGAATGGCTTCAAAATGGAATATTTTAAAGTGAGACAATATTTGACAATTTAGTTATTTATATTAATATTGTATTAATATTTAGTTCAATTTTTAACATTAAAATCTGTGAATTATTTAATTTTTAACAAATTCCAAAATTTAAATTATATTTACCTAATTTTACAGGAGAATTTAATCAAATGAAGATTTCAATGCATCAACATTTTTTATAAAGTCGATTTTTTCGTAAAAGGGTCGCTATTGGCAAATAATGTTTCGTCAAATTAATTTTCATCCAATGAAATCTTAGTAGGGAATTTATGAGATCATTTCCTTATAAGTCATCAAAAGTGTATTTAAAAAATTGTTAATTAAAAATGTACACTGGGAAGTGAAGATTCAAAATAAGACCATTTTTGAAGTGAAAGATTTTAGAATTACGCATTTTAAACTGAATGATAATTTGTAAAATTCTTGGTCAAAAAATAAATTCACTGACATTTGCCGGTTTTCCGGTCCAGCGGCCACCCTGAGATTTTGAATCATATTCTATGCTAAGGTTCAAATTACCTGCAAAGATCTTCCTTTTTTATTTCACACTGACTCAGAGTTAATCTACGTAAAATGGAGACTAGACGCTTAAATTTTTCTTCGGTTTTAGCAGTCAAATCATCGAGTTGTATATACAAATTAAAAAGCGTTTTCAATATTTCACATGCCAGATTTACATCGTCTTCCTGCGAAATAAATAAATTTTTCTGATTCAATATTATCTTTATTTTATGCAACATTCAATATAATATTTTACATTACCAACTGTTTCAAAATTCAAGTGAAGGTCAGATTTTTAAATAATACTCACGAAAATGTGGTTAAAATATTGAAGGCATAACAATAAAAAGGGATATTAAAGTTGAAAAGAATAATAAATTATTTACTGAAAGGATTTAATTCCTTCCATTGTGGAATCATAAAATGTTGGATAAAGTTTACAAATTAAAATTGATTTAATTGTGATAAGATATTCTTTTCGCATCTAATTTAATAAAACAATGCTTAAAAATCAATATGCTAAGATTAATTAAATTTATACCTTTATTGGAATGGTTTCATAACGATTGGATATTTCCTGCAGCATTTTTATAAGGTACGTATCGCCGAGATATTTATCCCTAACAACACTTCTTGTTGGAACGTTCAAAGCAGTCGTTAGGAAAAGAATTCGAATATCGAATAATTTCATTTCTCGTGGAAGACTTTCATTGTGTCTACTGTATCTTTTTATAAGATGTGTTAAATAAGTTGTATCCACTATCATTTTTTGTACATTTGTACTGTTAAATAACAAATTACAAAGCAGCTTTTGTGCTTCGATGGTAACTGAAAAAGATTTAAGCAGACTAATTATTATGATGAAAAACTAATCACAAGGATAATACAAAAATGTACAATAATAATTAAACAGGGTGTCTACTAACTGGGATATAGCCGGACATTAAAATAAAACAGGGAAATAACTGTGAATACAAATTTAAACCGGGAATCCCATTGAAAGTTTTGGAAAGTGTGATTTTTTTTCATAATCGCGATAACAAGATTAATAAATTTGAATTTTTATCCTTTTCTTGAGTTGTAGGCACGAGATCTTCTTCAGATTATTTATCTACTAATAAAGATTACGCAGTTTGCGCACTATCAATTTTGTAAATCAAAATTTCCAAATAAGTAACTTTATTTCATGATCAAACTTATTCTAAATGTTTCTAAACATTACTGATAAAAGACAACTATAATTGTAAATGATTTTTTAATAATGGAAAATAATTCTCTTCTTAACCTTTTTCTACAACAATAATTTTGCCACTGACAATAAGATTTCTGAACAAACATTTAATACTTTAGGTTTTTTTAAAGGATTAATGTTAAGATTTCAAAATATGTTGAAAAATAATCTAGAAGAATTTAAGGCAATTTTTTAAAGTTTACAGAGTTTTATAAAAACTGAAGTATTCTAAAGATTTGTAGAAGTTTTAGAAGATTTGAAAAGATACAAAAAAAATTTAATCTCGATAATATTTCAAAACATTTCAAACAAAATGTTGATTTTTGAAAATTTCGAAAAAGATTCTACAAGATTTAAAGCAAAAATTTCCAATTTTGCAAGATTAGAATAGTTTCGAAAAAATTCGTGAAGTTTAAGAGACATTTAAAAGTTTCTTAGAAAAGCATTTTAAGAATTTTGACAGGTTTCAAGAAAATAAAAAAATGCTGTGTGTAAAATGTGAAGCTGAAAAGACATTTAGAAGTTTTAGAAGATTTGAAAAGATACGAAAATAATTTGAATCTCGATAAGATTTCAAAACATTTCAAACAGAATGTAGATTTTCGAAAATTTCGGAAAAGAATCTAGAAGATTTAAAGCAAAATTTTGCAATTTTGCAAGATTCGAAAATCAAAAAAATTAAAAAGTTTCTTAGAAAAGCATTTTAAGAATTTTGACAGAAAAAAATCTGGAAGTTTTTAAGGTAATTTTTAGCAATAATTTGAATCAGTTTAACAGATGTTTCAAAATTCTTCTTTTGGTAGAAATTTCATCTTTTTGGTTAAAAATTCAATTGTTTGGTCGAAAATAATTAAGTTTTGGTTGAAGATTCAACTATTTTGTTGAAAATTCGTCTTTTCTCGTTGAATGCATTTCATTTTTAGTTTAAAACATTAATCTCTTTGATTGAAAATTCAACTATTTTGCTGAAAACTAAATTTTTTAACTGGAAATGATAGTATTCCATTTTCGATTGAAAATGGATGTTTTTCAAATGAAAATTTATATATTTTGTTGAAAATTCGTATTTTTAGTAGAAAGTTAATTTTTTTGGTTGAAATTTCATCTTTTGGGTACAAAATTCAATTACTTGGTTGAAAATAATTTTTTTTTAATTCGTATTTTCGAATTTATAATTCAACTGTTTGGTTGAAAATTAAACTGTTTAGTTTAAAATGAACTTTTTTATTGGAAATTCGTCTCTTCTGGTAAAAATGTCACCTTTTTTATCAGAAATTCAACTGTTGGAAAAATAATTTTTTTTTGAAGATTCAACTATTTTGATCAAAATTCGTCTTTCTCAACAATAATTCAGAATTTTAAAATATTTCAATAAAGATTTTTTGAAATATTTGAAATATTTCTATATTTTGAAAAATGAATACTAAGAGAAAATTGAAAAAGATTTCAAAACATTTCGAATTATTATTGAAGAGTTATTACAAAAAAAAACGTAATAATTACTTATTTTGGTGGGCGAAAATTAGTAGACATCCTGTTAAATTGATTAGATAGTTAAGCATTAAACAACTTACCAGCTACATCAGAAATATTTTGCTCTCTTCCAGTTTCTGCGAGTCCTGCGTTTTTTAATACGGCGTTTAGTTTTTCTTTGGTGATGATATCGTCCAAATTAGTTTTGTCTCGACTGGAAAAATATTTTAAATTACAAAGACCAGTTTTAATCCCCTAGATGAAAGCGTAGAATAAAAATAATATTATATCAAATTATTACAATTATTTATTACATAAATTACACAGCCTTTGCATTATAAATTCAAGAATTGTCTATTACCTGAGTATGCGAAGAGTTGCTAGGCACTGACTATGAACGGAGGAATAAGTTTCATCAGAAAGTTGCCGAAATAATGCTTCCCAAACGTCCAAACGAATATTTTCCTTATTGAGCTCCTCGAATTTTGATTTGTTCCCATACTGCTAATTCCATAAATAATTTATTAAAATGTAATGAAACTAGTACTTTGCTTCTATTTCAATTTCCATACAATTATTTAAACTCTTGAAATATAATTTTAATTAATATAACACGTAAATTAACTTTAATCTTTGAATGGTGGCCACTATTTTTATAATTTTCGTTTCCCGGTTTAGAAAAATTGTATTCTCTTTGCGAAACCCACAGTTTTTTCACATATATGATCAATTGCGGAATTTCGAATTTAAAGCGTTTGAAACTTGAAAAAAATATATATTGAGCGATTTTGAATTAAAGACTTTCCAATTCAAACTACATATTTCAGATCACATAACATTTTGACAAAAGGACAGTATTTCGGACGGAATGAAAAGGAATTGAACTTGTATAATTTATTAATAAAAAGCGTTTAAAATTAGATAACTTGAAATGACAAGTGTTTTAAATTGAAGCTTTTTAAAACAGATGCCCCCAAAATGGACAAATTTCATACTAAAATTTTGACTCTTGGACAATTTCATTAGAAAGCAGTTAAATTGTATAATTTATCAATAACAGAGTTCAAAGATGAAAAATTTTTATTTTGAATTGAAAAGTCTCGAAATTGAATGATTTCAGATTAAAACTTCGAAACAAGGACAATTTCAAAACGTTAAAAATGAAATATTTTCAGATTCGAAT
>CAKNXH010061889.1:112784-225117 GCA_932178445.1 Andricus quercusramuli | reverse complement strand
TTTAATTTCTTTGGTATTATTTTGAATTATTGCAAAAAAAACGATTATAAAAATTATTAATTTTAATAGTAAATGTAAATAGTACGTAAACTATGCTATTAACACAAGTAATTAGAATTAAGCTGCCATAATAAAATATAAAATAATAAAAATATATAAGAATAATTAACTTTTGTTTCTATGACAAATTGTGAGGAAATTTCGTGGGAAATTTCAAGTTTTTAGGTTTTACCACTCTCTGGTTTTACCCATCAGCCACAGATGGCGCTGCTTAAAAATTGCGCGAAATTCAAAAGAAATAGGAATGAAACTGAAGTTTAGATTATATTTATTATTCGATATTTGTTAAATTTTTGACGATTTGTGATAGATTGAGACTTTTTCTAACTTTTGAAGAAATTATACACAATTCAGGGTCAACTCTTCACGTTTTCTTTACTAAATATCAATTCTCTACATCAGGGACGTGTACAGACGGCGCTGTCATCAAAAATTGTCGGTTCCCCCTTGTCCCCCCGTAACATCCGATCCAGTGATGGTTTTACTATTTTCATGAGCGAGCGGAGAGTACAGAAAATTAAGAAAATCCAACGTGAGTGTTACGATTTTACGATAAGCATATAAAAGTGTTCAAGAATATGGATAACAGTGCGGAGGAGGATCAAGGAGTCCAGGAAGAAAGTGCGGAAGGTATGAGTGCAATTTAATTCCAATTAGTAAACTCTCCTTTTTCTACACTCGCATTCAATTTTCGTCCATAGAGAATGCATTCTCGTGTTCAATCCTGTGTGTAAATATTGCTAATTGACGTCTTCCCTTGGTCATCAATCATAAAAATGAAAATTGAGAGCATCAGGAGAATTCATTTATTTTTCTTGTAGACGACCAGCAGACAAAAATGCTAAAGCTCGAGGCAGAAAATCTTCAAATGCAGGAACAGTTCAACGTTCAAAGGGCGAAAATGAAAGAATTGTTTCTCCAGAAGGAAGGTTTGTGCCAATCCATTTTTGTGGGGAATTTGAAATTATCGATTCTGTTATTTTGTTTATTGTTGGTGTTAGTTTCCAAAGAAGAGAGCAGAATGACAACTGCAAATTGTTGGTTTCTGGAGAGTTTCCATTTTATTCTGTGCATATGTCTTGATTGGCTTTATATAGAATTATTAAAAAAGAACTGAATCATTCTTGACCCACTTTGCTGTCAGTAAATCAAGATATTTTTTTCGTGTATTTAAATGCCTTATATATTTTTGAGTAACTGATTAAACAGGGCGGTCGCAGGTCAGTGAAAATTTAGAAATCAGAGAAAAGTCAGGGAATCTTGTTCGTAAGGGAAAGTCAGTGATTAAAAAAAAAAATGGTAAAAGTCAGAGAATTTCTTTAAGAAGCACTTTAAGTAACAGCTTATTCGCTTTTCTTTCAATAAATTAACCCATGAATCAACCACGATTGAATGAAGGTCTTTCTAAAGTTTCTAAATTTTCTTAAATTGTTTGGAAATAGTTTAGGGTATTTAAAAAAATTCGATAAATTTTTAATATATTGCAATAATTTTAAGGGATTTCTGAGGATTTTAGAGTAATTTTGAAACATCCAAGAAATTTTCAAGATCTTTAAAAAGTTGCAAGTGATTTCAAAATATTGCAAACAATTTTAAATGTTTTTAAATGTTTCAGAGTATTTTCAAAGATTCTAAGGAATTTTGATTATATTTTAGGGTATTTTTAAACATTCTAAAGAATTTACAAAAACTTTAAATAGTTTCAAGAGATTTTAATTTATTTCAATCATTTGAAGGGATTTCAAATAATTTTAGTGTATTTTTAAAACATCCAAGGAACTTTGAAAAGTTTGACTTTAACAAGTTTCTGGGGATTTCGAAAGATTTCAAAATATCTCAAAGGATTTGAAGTATTTTCGGTTATCTTAAACAATTTCTAATAATTTTAAGGGATTTCAGGGTGCACAGTCTTCACCTTTTTTTCTTAGTTTCCCCTTTTTTCTTGAAATTCCCCTTTTTCCCCTTTTCTCTTCAAATATACGATATTTGAAATTGTACCCAGTATTGAATAATAATTAAATCAATTATAGCATTCAATGAAATATTTATGAATAAATAAGGTACACTTTTCAAGTGCTTACTTTTCAAGTAAAAATAAATACTCTTTAAAAAAATTTGAAGATGAAACATTTTAAAGCAAGTTGAAAATGTGAAACCTGGAGACAGAAGTTACTATCCAATATAAAATTGGAAGAGTAACACATTTTAGTTTAAATGTACAAAGTTAAATATACTCAATTAAAAAATGGAATATTCCAAATTCATCAACTGCAACTTTGAATGTTCTAACTTGAGCAGTTTCTATTTTTTTTAAATCTTCACTTGAAAATTTAACTATTGTTGAAACTTTTTTTTTTCGTTGAAAATTAATTTTTGTTACAAGTTCAAATTTCGTTCAAAAGCTATATTTTTTTACGGAAAGTTGGTTGAAAATTCAACTATTTGGTTGAAAATATATTTATTATATTGAAAAGCTGTATTTTGGGTTGAAAATCAAACTCCTTTGTGAAAAATTCATTTTTTCAAACTGAAAATTACAATTTTTGATTGAAAATTATTTTTTGTATTGAAAGCTTATATTTTTGAGTTAAAAATTCAATAGTTTGGTAGAGAATTGGTTTTTTCATTTGAGAATTAGTTTTTTCAACTGAAAATCTAGCAATTCCATATTTGGTTCAAAATTGATCTTTTTTATTTTGAAAATTCAAATATTCGGTTAAAAATGTATGCGATTTGTAAAAAATTCGTCCTTTCGTAATTTTTCAGTTGAAAATTCATCATTTCAGTTAAAGTTTTTTTGTTTGTTAGAAACTAGGTTTTTTTAACTAAAAGTTTTAATTTCTGGTTGCAAATTATTCCTATATTTTTTCCGAATTTCTAACGTTATAAACACCATGAAAAAAATGTTTTTCATGAATAAAAAATAATAACATGTTTATTTGTTTCAAGCTAAAGAAATTTCAGGTTCGAATCAATCCAAAAAACATGTTTTAGTACATTTAAAAAAAAATTAAATTAGCCAATTTTTTTTCGAATTATTACAATTTTTAATTGTAAATTTCAAAAAGACAACTGAAGATATTTACCGATTAAAAAATTTGTTTTTTCACTTATTTGGATGTCGATCCACAAATTGTAACTCAAAGGATTCGACTAATTTTAGTATTTTCACTTCGCTCTACTGAAGAGAGTAGTTTTAAATTTACATTGCAAGTATCCAATTTTTAAAAATAAATTCTTTAATGGCAGAAATAATTGAACATTTTTTTAAAAATGGTACATTTTTGATAAAAAGATTGTTTTTTCGTTTCGATATGTAAAAATAAATGTTTAATCTTTCCCCTATGTTCCTAAGATTGCAAACGATTTTAAAGGTTTTTAAATGTTTTAGAGTATTTTCAAAGATTCTAAGGAATTTTGATTATATTTTAGGGTATTTTTAAACATTCCAAAGAATTTACAAAAACTTTAAATAATTTCAAGGGATTTTAATTTATTTAAATCATTTGAAGGGATTTCAAATAATTTTAGTGTATTTTTAAAACATCCAAGGAACTTTGAAAAGTTTGACTTTAAGAAGTTTCTGGGGATTTCGAAAGATTTCAAAATATCTCAAAGAATTTGAAGTATTTCGGTTATCTTAAACAATTTCTAATAATTTTAAGGGATTTCTAAAGATTGTAGGGTATTTTCAAAACATCCAAGGATTTTCAAGATCTTTAAAAAGTTTCAAGTGCTTTAAAAAGATTGCAAACGATTTTAAAGGTTTTGAAATATTTTAGAGTATTTTCAAAGATTCTATGGAATTTTGATTATATTTTAGGGTATTTTTAAACATTCCAATGAATTTACAAAAACTTCAAATAGTTTTAAGGGATTTTAATTTATTTCAATCATTTGAAGGGATTTCAAATAATTTTAATGTATTTTTAAAACATCCAAGGAAGTTTGAAAAGTTTGACTTTAAAAATTTTCTGGGGATTTTGAAAGATTTCTAATAATTTTAAGGGATTTCTAAATATTTTAGGGTATTTTTAAAACATACAAGGATTTTCAAGATCTTTAAAAAGTTTTAAAGGATTTTAAAGGATTTAAAATATTTTTGGTTATTTAAAAAAATTCCGAATAATTTTGAATAGATTCCAATAATTTGAAGGGCTCTCTAAGGATTTTAGGGTATTTTAAAAACATCCAAGGAATTTTCAAGACCTTTAATAAGTTTCAAGAAATTTCAAAAGATTGCAAAGATGTCAAAGGATATGAAATATTTTAGAGTATTTTTAAATATTCTAAGGCGTTTTGGATATATTTTAGGGTATATTCAAACATTCCGAAAAAAATGTCAAACAGATTTCAGAAGATTTAAAATATTTTTGGGTATTTTGAAAGATTCTGAATAGTTTTCAATAGATTCTAATAATTTCAAGGCGTTTCGAAGTATTGTAGGGTATTTCTAAAATACTTCGAAGTATTTGAAATATTTTCGATTATTTAAAAATATTCCAAATAATTTTGAAATAGATTCTAATAATTTGAATGGATGTCAGAGGATTTTAGTGTATTTTCAAAAAATCCAAAAAAATTTCAAAAGTCTTAAATAGTTTGAAGGGATTTCAGAAGATTTCAAAGGATTTAAAACATTTTTGGGTATTTTAAAAGATTCTGAATAATTCTTAATAGATTCTAATAATTTGAAGGGATTTCTAAGGATTTAAGGTATTTTAAAAACATTCAAGAAAATCTCAAGAGCTTTAAAAAGTTGTAAGAGATTTCAAAAGATTGCAAAAGATTTGAAATATTTTAGGATATGTTAAAAGATTCTAAGGAATTTTCTATATATTTTAAGGTATTTTCAAACATTCTAAGAAATTTTCAAGATCTTTAAAACAATTTTAAGGGGGTTGAAAAATGTTCTAAAGGTTTAAAATATTTTTTGGTATTTTCATAGAATTTGAATAGTTTTCAATTGATTCCAATAATTTTAAGGGATTTAGAAGGATTTTAGGGTATTTCTAATACATTTTGAAGTATTTGAAATATTTTCGATTATTTAAAAAAGATTCCGAATAATTTTAAATATATTCCAATAAATTGAAGGGATTTCATAGGATTTTTGGGTATTTTCAAAAATTCCGAAGAAATTTGCAAGAGCTTTAAGAAGTTTCGAGGGACTGCAAAAGATTTCGAAATACATTAAAGGATTTGAAATATTTCAGAGTATTTTAAAAGATTCTAAGGAATTTTCAAGAGATTTAAACATTTTGAAGAATTTCGAAGAATTTAAATGATTTTAAAGGATTTAAACAAATTTTCATGGGGTTTTAAGGAATGTTCTAGAATTTCGGAAGCTATGATAAATTTTAATAATTTGAAGGGACTTTCAAGAAGGAAGAATTTTTAAGATTTTAAGGTATTTTAAAAGATTGCATACAATTTTGAATAGATTTTATTGTACTTTTAAAAATTCGAAGGAATTTGCAAGAGCAAGTTGTTAGTTTCTGGATAGTTTTCTTATTATTTTGTGCATATATCTTGATTGGCTTTATATGGAATAACAGGATGTAGAATTATTAAAAAAGAAGTGAATCACTCTTGACCCGTTTTGCCGTCAGTAAATCAAGATATTTTTTCGTGTATTTTAAATGCTTCATATTTTTCAAATAACTGATTAAAAAGGGCGGTCGCAAGTAAGGGAAAATTTGAAAATCAGGGAAAAGTCAGGGAATCTTGTTCGTCAGGGAAAGTCAGGGATTTCGTAAAGCAAATTGAAAAAGTTGGAGAATTCCTGTAAGAAGCACTTTAAATAACAGTCCAGAATAATCAGGGTTGTCACACAGCCACTTTTACCCAGTTTCTTAAATGAAAAAATTACTTTCTTCACTTTTTTAAAAATAAATGAACCCATGGGTTAACCACTATGTAATTACTGTCTTTCTGAAATTTTTGAATATTCTTGAATTCATTTGAAATATTTTTGTGTAATTTAACAAATTCGAAGAAATTTTTAATATAATCCAATAATTTGTAGGCATTTCTAAGGATTTTAGGGTATTTTTGAAACATCCAAGAAATTTTCAAGTGCTTTGAAAAGTTGCAAGGTATTCGAAAGATTTGAAAGGATTTGAAATATTTCAGGGTATTTTAAAAGATTCTAAAGAATTTTTAATCTATTTTAGGGTATTTTTAAACATTCCAAGGCATCTCCAAAAGCTTTAAAATATTTCAAGGGATTTCAATAGATTTCAATCATTTGCCTGGATTTCAAAGGATTTTAGTGTATTTTTAAAACAACCGAAGAATTTCAAAATATTTAAAAAGTTTTATTGGGTTTGATATGCTTTAGGGCATTTAAAAAACATCCGAAGAATTTTCAAAAGCTTTACAAAGTTTCAAGGGATTTCAAAAGATTTAAAAACATTTGAAATATGTTTGGCTATTTGCAAAACATCCAAGCATTTTCAAGAGATTTAAAAAGTTTCAAGGGATTTCAAAAAGATTGAAATATTTTACGGTATTTTTTAAAAATTCCAATCAATTTTCAAGAACATAAAAAAGTTTCAAGGGATTTCAAAAGATTTGAAATATTTTAGGGTATTTTTAAAAATTCCGAGGAATTTGCAAGACCTTTAAAAAGTTCCAAGGGATTTTAAAAGATTCCAATAATTCGAAAGGATTTCAAAGATTTTAGTGTATTTTTAAAACATCCGAAGAATTTTCAATATCTTTAAAAAGTTTCAAGGAATTTGAAATATTTTAGAGCATTTTTTAAACATCCGAAGAATTTTCAAAAGCTTTAAAAATGTTCGAGGGATTTCAAAAGATTTCAAAGGATTTGAAATATTTTAGGATATTTCAGAAGATTTCAAGTCATTTTCACGATATTTAAAAAATTTCCAGGTTTGTCCAAGGATTTTAATGATTTTAAGGGATTTGAAAAAAGATTTATGCAATTTAAAATTTTTCTAGAATTTCCGAAGATATGGAACGATTTTACAGGACCTATGAAGTTTTAAAACATTTTAAAAGATTCCAAGAGATCTTATCAGATTTCCGAGGATTTCAGAAACTTTCATTCAGATTTCATAGAATTTGATCGGATTTTATAAGATTTCAATTGGTTTCAAATAATTTATTCACAGGATGTCAGGGATTTAGTGAGTTTCAAATATTGGAAGAGATTTTCAAATATTTTTTGAAATTCATTTGGAATTCACCTTGAATTCCTATTAATTTATGCTGAATTCTTTGAAATTCTCTTGAATTTTTTTTATTGACTTGAATTCTTTTAAATTCCCTCAATTCTACTGAATTCAATGCATTTTTTCATATTTTTGAATTGGTTTCAATTCACTTGATTTTTCTTTATAATTCATCTTGAATTTTGATAAATATGATCGAATTCTTCTTATATCTCTCAAATTCCTGTAAAATGAAGCAAATGTTACTGAAATCAATAGAGTTTCTTTTATTTAGTACAATAGCCACTTTTGGTCACTCTTTGGGTTTAAAAAGGTCTCGTTTTGACTTTTTTCAAGTAAATTACGCTATGCAGTCCTAAGAATAATAAATTTAAAAAATTTGTATTCCATTTGTAAAATATTCTATATTAAAAAGCTCACAAGATTAGAATTTTGTTCTTCAAATCTTAATGGCCAGAGAAAATGAAAAATTGGTCTGGGAAAAGTGAGAGAGTTTTAATAATGAAGTTTTGCGGCCACCCTGTTGTAATAATATTACGTTTTTCTGATTTTTTAACATGAGGTACAGTTTAATATTTATTACCGAAATTTTAAACTTCAATAATACTTTTAATACTTTGCGAAAATGATGAAACTTTGGTTTGCAGTGGAGTTGAAGCAAAAGCAAGAAGAGAACCAATTATTACACAAAGAGAATACGAAACTGAAAAACGATTTGGACGACGCAAAAAGTCAGTTGATCGTCGTAGATTTAAGAACCCAGAATGACATCCAATTCGAGAAGCGAAAAGCTCAAGAAGAAATCGCTTCTTTGCAGCAAGTTATTAACGAGACAGTTGAAGAATCCTCTTCCTCTTGCAAACAACTAGATCATGAAGTTCGTAAATTGAAATCTGCAATTCTGAGATTGGAAGAGGAAAATTCGTCACTGCGAATGCAAATTCCTCGCGATCCCCCTACGGATGGACCAATGTCTTTGTCCAATGTGACCAAAAGTTTTGCTCGAAAAGTCGCCTCTCAATTAGGCGCTGATAGTCTTTCTTTAGGTTCCGATAATTTAGAAGATAGCATGCGGAAGGTAAACAAATATGTACGTAAACTTGTAAGAATGCATTGCTTTATTCTCTCTTAATTCGCCTAAACTACACCCTCATTCGCTTTTTCTCTGAGGTCGAAATCTGACATTTTTATTTAAATTAGTAGAATTTGTCAGATGTTTTAGAATTTGACCTCAGAATGTGGCACTTTATTGTTTTAGGTAATTAAACTTTAGCTAAAAAGAAATTATGAGACATTTTGGCACGATCAAAAAAATATGATTTTGCCAATTTGGATTGTATTTCACTGCTTTTGTCATTTATCATATTCACAACATAATTTATTTTTTGATTAGATACTGTATTTCATTTTTAATTAAAGGGACTTATTTCAAAATCAAGGAAACTTTAGTGCTTCTAAATTCAGCGGAATTAGTTTTATTAATTGGGTGGCCAATATTTGCAAACTATTGGAAGATTATTCGAAAAAAGAGTTATATATTATGACCAGTGATGGATAGTACCAAACCAAATAGTAGAATTTTTAACTAGAAAAAATAAGTTTTCAACCAAAAAAGAAATAATTATATATTTAGTTTAAAAATAATGTTTAACAAAGAAACGAATTTTCAACTAAAATATTATGAATCTTTAACAAACAAAAAAAAAAAGATTTTTAATGGATGAGTTCAAGTTTCAACCAAGTAGTTGAATGTTTAACCAAAAAGTATAAAATTTCAATTCAACAAAATACATGAATTTTCAACTAAAAAATATAAATTTAAAACCAAAAATGGAATAGTTCAATTATCAGTTTAAAAAATTAATTAAATTAATAGTTGAATTTTCAACAACAAAAAAATGAATCTTCAGTAAAGAAGATCAACTTCCAACAAAGTAGTTCAATTTTCATACAAATACTTGAATTTTCAACTAAAAAAATATAAATTGTTCAAAAATAAAATAGATCAATTATCAGTATAAAAATTAATGTTTGATGATTGGAAAAAATTCAACAAAACAGTTAAATTTTCAACTAAAAAGGTGAATTTTCAATAAATCAAGAAATAGTTTATTATATAAGAAAATTTATTTTTGGAGATTGAAGGAATAATTTTTTTTTTTTTTTGAAGCTATAAATCTTCAAAAAAAAAATTAGCAAAGAAGTTAAACTTTCAATAAAGTACAGTTAAATGTGAAACCAAAAAGATGAAATTAAGATTAATTTTATGCCAAAAAGACAAATCTTCTACAATATAAATGGATTTACAACTAAACAAGATAAATTTTGAACCAAACCGTTAAATTCTCGACTAAAAAAAATTATATTTTCAACTAAAAAAATTTTTTAACGTGATAGTTAAATTTTCAATAAAAAAATTAAATGTCCAAAAAAAGAGATTAATTTTCAACTAATATGATAAATTATTAAATGATAAATTACAAAGATTCATCAGTTAAGAAAGAAAGAAAAAGAAGCAGATTGTGGAACTTCCAAGTGAAAAAGCGAATTTCATACAAAAACAGTTGAATTTTTAACCAAACAAAATGAATGCTCAACCAATAATTGTTGGATTTTTAACAAAAAGAATGATTTTTCAACTAAAGTTATGAATCTTCAACTGAAATAATGACATTTTAACTTTAAAAAGATAATAAAAAATATTAATATTATACTCTGAAATTACATCTTTTTTTTTAACTGTTTCAACAACAATTTCAAAAAAAAAAAGTCAGAGAATTTTATTGGTCAAGGAAAAGTCAAGAGATTTAAAAAAATCTTTCTAAAGTCAGGGAATTTCTATAACATTAAACAAATGTCAAGAAGAATAAATTAAAAAATTTTTAATTTGAAATTGTTTCGTTTTGTTTGTAAAAGATTATAGGTTTAACATGTTAGAAGTTTAAAATTCTGGTCTTTAAATATCAAGTCATGTTAGTAGTAGTAATTTATTTACCTTGTATTTCTATTTATTTTTTCGCAGTTGCTTCGTCCTGAAGATTATCTTTTTGTTATAAATTTTATTATTCATTTGAAAATTCAACAATTTTGTTTAAAATTCATCCTTTTCGGATGAAAATTCAACTATTTTTTGAGAATATTTTTTTTTCAATTAAAAAATTAATCTATGTTACTAGAAATTGCATCTTTCTTGGATAAAAATGTAATGCTTGTTTAAAACTCATATATTTTTAAACTTTTTTTTAATTTGTCTTTTTAATAAAAAAATTTATCTATTTTAGTAGAAATTGCATCTTTCTTGGATAAAAATGTAACCTTCTGATCGAAAATTCAACATCTTTGTTAAGAAGTTATCCTTTTTGTTTGAAAATTAAACTGTTTTGTTGAAAATTCGTCTTTGGATAGGTAATTCAAGTATCTTTGTAGAAAATTTACTTCTTGTTTAAAACTCATATCTTAATGTTGAAAAGTAAAACTAAAATCTTTCTTGGATGAAAATTGAACTATTTTTTCGAAAATTTGTCTTTATTAAAAAAATGTATCTACTTTTGTAGAAATTGCATCTTTCTTGGATAAAAATGTGCCTTTTTATTGAAAATTCATCAATTTTGTTAAGAAGTCATCCTTTTTGGTTGAAAAGTCAAGCTGAAATCATTTTTGGATGAAAACTAATTTTTTTCAAAATTTTTTTTATTTTTTTATTTAAAAATTCATCAGTTTTGGTAGAAATTTCATCTTTCTTAGATAAAAATGCAACTGTTTGGTTGAAAATGCGTCTCCTTTGCTTAAGGATTCCACTATTTGGTCTGAAAATTTTGGTTGAACCTCTTTCTTGAGAAATCATTTTTTTCTAAGGTTAATATTTTCAATTGAATAAATTCGTCTGTTTGGTTGAAATTTGAATTAGTTTGTTATAAATTGATCTATTTTAATTGAAAATTTAACTGCGTGGGTGAAAGTTGAACTAAATTTATTTGTTCGAATGAAGGTATATCTCGTTGGTTAAAAATGTAACCATTTTATTAAATATTATTTTTTTTTTCTAAAAAGTAACCTTTTATGGTAGAAAAGTTATTTTTTTTTTAAATAAATAACTAAATTTGTAAAAATTAAATTTGTATCTGAAATATTGTTTTATTCCGTTTATGATCACGTGTCAAAAAGATTACCAGGGAAAATGAAAAATTGGTCAAGGAAAAACCAAGGAATTTTGAAAATGATTGGTATGATGGTAACTATTGTTACGAAGAAAAGTCAGTATGTTACCGTTTATACCCGAAATCAGTTAAAACTAGTTTTAACTAGTCAAAACGCGGAGAAACCAAGTGCTTTTATGAAAACCCGAAGAAATGTTAAATTCCATTTGATTTCGTAGTTTAACTGAAACTATCAGTTAAAACTAGATTCATCCAATTGTGCTTTTGAAAGAACTAGTTTTACCTGCAATACAGAGTTTGCAGTGACTGGTATTTCCAGTTGAAACACGAAATAAGATGGAATTAAAAAAATCTTCAGGTTTTCATAAAAGGACTTGGTTACCTCGCGTTTTGACTATTTAAAACCAATTTTGTGAAATGATCTTGGTAATTTCGCGTTTTAACTAGTTAAAAATAGTTTAAACTGAATTCGGGCTAAAACGGCAACAACTACTCATGGTAACTAATTAAACGAAACTAGTTACTTCTCATCACTGATTTTGACCATAATATTTAAATAAAATGACTACCCAAATTAAATTGCACCATCAAATTGGAACTTTATTATTAAACTCACTTATAAAATAAATTCGAAATAATGTATCTGACTTCCAGGCTCAAGAAGACGCCGAAGTATTGCGCTCACTGGTTGTGCCCCTGGAAGAAGAAATCAAAGCCTTAAAAGAAAAGTTGCGAGCCACAGACGACGAATTACAAAAATGCAAGGAAGTTCAAATGCTGAGGCCTGCTGCTGTAGATTCGGCATCAGGTTCTGATTCCGTCTGCACTATGTGCGTCAACTACGAAGTGCAATTAGTCAGGATGCAGGAGGCTGCTAAGGAACATGAGAAACAGCTCCAGGAGTCGAGTCGTTTGCTCCAATCACAGAAGGACGATTTGCATAAGGAAGTCGAATTTCGAAAGGAGATGGAGGAGAAGTGGAATGAGAAAAAAGACGAGACTAAGGTTAAAATGGAAGAACTCACAAATCGTCTTGAGGTTTCTCAGCAAGCCTTGAATGATTTGAAACAGACCTATACTCAGACTTTCGAAGGAGCCAAAAAAGAGTTGACTAAACTCGTTACTGGAAGGGAGAAAGTTCAGAAACATCTTGATGAGTAAGTTTGAAAAAAAGAGAACAATTGGAACAAAAACTCACTTTTTTATATTTCTCTGAACATTTTTTTTTTCTAACCCGGTTTCTAAACTCTGGAATTAAGATGATAATTATCTTCAAATTCATTCATTCCCTTCATCTATATTGAAACTTCTATGTTTCTAGCTCGCTTTTCGTGTGTTTTTTGTCTCGCGACTTCTTTTTTATACTTTCTTTTCCTAAGATTCTTGAGATAATTCAATAAGATTTTGGAAGATTTCAGATACGTCAAATCAAAATTTCAACAAAAAAGTAAATAAACAAGAAAGTTAAAAACTGATTTTTCAACAAAAAAAGATTTTTCAGTCAAGAGAAAGAAAAAAATTCAAACAAATTTTTTAATTTTCCAGCGAAAAAAAATAATTTTCTACAAAAAAGTGGATTGTTCAACAAAATAGGTACATCTTCAATCAAAGAGATCAATGTTAAACTAAAATGATGATTCTTCAACTAAGGAAAATGAATTTTTAACAAAGTAGTTCAACTGTTAATCAGGTCGTTGAATTTTCAACCAAAAAAGATTAATTCTCAACGAAAAGTGAATCAACAGTTGAATTCATCCAAACAAGTCGAGTTTTCAACAAAATAGATAAATCGTTAAACAAAACATATTAATTTTCAACCAAGAAGATTAATTTTCTTTCAAAAAGACGAATTTTCAACAAAATACATGAATTTTTAACATAATAATTACATTTTCAACCAAGAAAGATGAACTCTCAGCGAACAATATAATAGTTGATATTTCAAATAAGAAATATTTTATTTTTAATCAAAAAGAGTTGAATTTATAAAAAAGAAAACGAGTTTTTAATAATGTAGTTCAATCCTCAACCAAAACAGATTAATTTTCAACCAAAAAGTAACATTTTTAACTAAAAAAGATTAAATTTCTGTCAAAAGAGATAACATTTCAAACATCTTTTAATCTGACTCGATTAAAAATTATGTTGTTTAAAATCAAAATAGATAAAAATTAAACTATCTGAAATTGATACTCAGTGATTGAATAATTTCCTTAATTTTGAACGATTACAATTTTAGAGTTCTGATTTTTCATGTTGAACTCTAAATTTTCAATTTTTCACTTTCATAAGTTTTAGTTTCGTGACTGAAACTGAAATGGTTGAATTTTGAAAAATATAATTACTAATATGAAAGTTTTTATTTTTTAAATGATTTAAACTTAACTAAAAGAATTGAAATTTGAAACAGTTTGGGTATAACAAAGTTTTAATATCTCAATTCTTGGCGACTAAAAATTACTACTAAAAAGTAAATATTATTTAAATTGCAAAGTTTTTAATTTCAAATGATCCAATTTTCAACATTCTAATCTAAAATTATTCAATTTTGAACTTTTTGAAATTGTCCTATTTTTGAAACTTTAACCTTAAATCATTAAATTTCGAGATTCTTAAATTTAAAAAAAAATGTTAACGCTTTGAATGAGAAATAATACATCTCTAACTCATTTCCAATGAAATTGTCCAATTTTAAAAATTTTAGTCTTGAATTTTTCAATTTTGAGAGCTTGTGCTTTTTAATTTTACATTTTTTTGCTCATGAATATTTTCAGAATTCTTTTAATTGAGTCTAAGTAATTTCACCTCAATTTCTTGAAAAAATCTTTTTATTACAAATTTCTGTAAGAAAATAAATTAAATATTAGCAATTTTAGATGTACTTAAAAAATTTTGGATTGTTTATTTTCCTATTTGGAAAATGTAATTATCTAAATAGATTGCTTCATAATCACCCACAAACATATTTAGTTTTAAATTTTTAAACTATTTAAAGTTACTTAAAATAATTGCAATTAGAAAGGGTTTGAGTATAAAAAAGTTTCAATATCCCAATTCTTAGCGACTAAAAATGTTTCAGTTTAAAACGTAGTTCGGAGTCGTTTTCAACGTTCCGTAGTAGGCATTTTTTCATTTTTAAAGTTTCCCATTCAAAATTACTTTTTATTTTGAACGTTTTTTAGAATAATTCAATTCTGAAGGATTATAACATAATTATAAATTTTTGTCATTTTGAGGGGTGAAAGTGATGGTGAATGTATTTTTTAGTCTTAGAAAAATTTATTTAATGAATTAAATTTTTTATTTCTCATTTCTTTTTTATGTAATAACAATTTAAAATTCAAAAATTTCAAAAACATTTTTTTTTGAAACATTCAATTTAGTTTTCAATTTCAAATGGTCAAATTTTAATCGATTCGAATTTAAAATTATTCAAATTCAAATGTTTTTAATGATTTAGTCTTTTAATTGGAAGTAATACATTTTCAATTCCTTTGAATTTCAAGGAGATCCAATTTCCAAAATTCGAATATAAAAATATTTAGTTTTCAACGTTTCAAAAGTGTCCTATTGTTGAAATTTTAATCTGAAACCATTCAATTTCAAGATTCTTCAATTCAAAATAAAACTATTTAATTTTGAACGATTTGATTGATGAATTATACAATTTAACAGCTTTTTAATGAATTTTTTCTAGTTTAAAAATTTTAGTCTGAAATTTTCCAATTTTGAAAGCTAATTTAAAATTTAAAAATGCAAAATTATTCAATTTCAAACGCTTTTTTTTTAGAAATGATACAACTTTAATTCCTATTAATTCCATGTGAAATATTGTTCTTTTAAAATTTGAAACGTTTTCGATTGAAAATCGTTCAATATTTTTCAAATTGTCAAATTTTAAGTAATAATAAAGTATTTATAAATGATACAATTTCAATTCATTTCATTCCATTTGAAATGATTTCCTTTCTTTAAATTTCACCTGATCTAAAAGTGTTTGATGTCAAACGCTTTCAATTCGAAATTCTTAATTATTAATTATTGTTTCAAAAAAAAATTTTAACTTCATATTTAAAAATGTGTCTAATAATTGATTTGAACCTTTTTCATATTTTGAATGTTATGAAAGAAAAATGCAGACGTGAACGCACTTACTGCTAGTTAAATAATAATGGAACAATTTTAGTTTGCAGAAACGAAACGAGTACCTGACCGGCAAACACAGCAAGCATTCACAATTGTTGCAAAATGAGAACATAAATATGCCGAATAGTGTTGAGGAATTGCACGTTACTTTGTTGAAAGTTCGAGAAGATTTAATTGTCGCGAAAGTAGCACAGGAAGTTGCTCAGGAAAAAGAAGAGACACTGAGATGCGAAGTTAGTTTGCTGCATGAACAAATTGAACAGGATACTAGGATGAGGGAACAACAGGAGGCAATGCTCTTGAGTGAAAATATGGAGCTTAAGTGAGTCTAAAAAATTCAAGACATATTTTCATTTTATAGATTTTAATTTTTAATTTTATTTTTATAGATCCCAGCTAGAAACTTGCAAAAGAGAATGTGAATCAAATATTGAGAAAGTACAAAGACTGGACCAGGTGGAGAAAAGGTTGGATGAAGTATTAAAAGAGAAAGAGAAGGTTGAGTCGACAATGAGTGAACTTCGACAAAGGTTGTCTAGCCTTCAGCAGGATCTGGATACTAGCGAGGAAGTTCAAAAGGACTTTGTTAGGCTTTCTCAATCCCTGCAGGTAAAATTTATTTCATTTTATTATTTAAAGCTACATAAAAGCTAGGGTGGCAAGGGAAAAGCGAGAAATAGCATGGAATTTTTCTGATTTATTTTTACTTTTGCAATAAATATCGTTTCGATCTTCGAAAAAATTGAGTTTCGAATCTATATTTTAGGTCCTCGGTCACAAAAACTGTAATATCTTCTAAACTACGATCGACAAAATTGACCCTTTTCTTTTAAGAGGTCAGAATTTATATTCTGGAAAAACATCAGTTGCGTCCTTGCACAGAATTTTCACTGCGGTCTATTACATCGCAGACTTTACACTCTTTCTCCTTTTCTCTTTCTCCCTTTTTAATTAATCATTCTATAAATGGAAAAAAAGAATCTTGTAAATTTAAAGTTTTCCTCTTTTCCCCTTCTTTAAATAATTTATCTTTATCCCCTGTTTTCAAGAAAATTCCCTTTTTTTTATCGTTTCTCTCTTTAATGACTGAATTAATAAAACCCAATAAGAAATTAGAAAATCCAACTATTCTTGGTTGAAAGTTAATTCTTTTTCATTTAAAAGTCTACTATTGTATTTTTACTTCAGAATTCATCTCGTTTGGTCAAAAATCCATCTGTTTTCTTGAACGTCCGTCTTTTTGGATAGAAAATATGGTTCTTTTGGATTAAAAATTCGTCTTTCGGCAAAAATGTCATCTTTTTTGGTTAAAAGTGGATTATTTTTTATTTCCAAGTCTACTATTATATTTTTGATTCAGAATTGATTTCTTCTGGTTAAAAATTCTAGTGTTTGGTTGATAATTTAATCATTTTGTTGAAAATTCGTTTGAATATTAGCTGAAAATCCATTTTCCTAACTGAAAATTTAACTATTCCTTTTTTGGTTGAAAATGTATATTTTGGTTAAAAAAATAAAACAAAATTTATGAATTTTATTGATAATTGTTTGTTTTTTTGGTAAAAAAATTAATCTTCCTAATTGAAAAAAAAAACTTTGGTTGAAAATTGTTCAATTTTTTGTTGAAAATTGATACTTTAAATTGAAAATTGATCTTTTCTGGTTAAAAAATGATGTATTTTGTTAAAAATTCTCTTTTTTAGCTGAAATACTATTAGATTTTTCGTTGAAAATTTATTTGTTTCTTGTTAAACATTCATCATTTTAGTTAAAATTTCAAAATTTGATAGAAAATTGCACTATTCAGTTGGAAATTAACTTTTTTGTTAAAAATTCATATTTTTGCATGATAATGAAACTATTTATTTGATAGTTGAATTTTTTTGAAATTCATTTTTGTGGTGAAAATTTAATTTTTTTATCTGAAAAGTTAACTATTCCATTTTTTGTTGAAAATTTATCCTTTCATATGTTGGAAAGTCATGTTTTTTCGTTGTTGAAAATTTAGCTGTTTTGTTGAACATTCGTCTTTTTGGATAGAAAATTCGTCCTTTTGGATTAAAAAAAAAATTCAGCTTTAGTCAGAAAATTCCTCTTTCATGGTTGAAAGATAATTTTTTTGAATTGAAAAGTCAACTTTATGTTTTTTGGTCCATAATTCGTCTCTTTTCTTTAAAAATTCTACTATTTGGTTAGAAATTTAATTATTTTGTTGTAAATTCAACTGTTTTAGGTTCAGAATTTATCTCTTTTGGTTAAAAATTCTACTATTAGGTTGGAAATATAATTATTTTGTTGCAAATTCAACTGTTTTAGGTTCAGAATTCATCTGTTTTGGTTGAAAATTCTACTATTTGGGGGAAAATTTGTTTAAATTCTTGAAAATTCAACTATTTTTTAAAAAGTCTTGTTTTTTGTTAAAAAGTTAGGTGTTTTGTTGAACTTACTTCGTTTGGGACAGAAAATCCGTCCTCTTGGATTAAAAAAAGCAACGGTTTTTAGTTGAAGTTTAATCGTTTTCTTTGAAAATTCCATCATTACGTTGAAGATTCAATTTTACATGTTGAAAATTGAAATATTTGGCAAAAAATTCAACTTTTTTCGTTGAAAATTATGTTGAAAAAATTTTTCGTTGAAAATTCTTTTTTTCGGGTTTAAAAGTCAAATGATTTTTTGTTTATTCCTTTTTTTCAGCTAGAAAACTCAACTCTTTTGTTAAAAATTCCAATATTTTGTTAAAAATGCAATATATTTCGCCTTGAAATTTAAGGAATATGATACATACTTATTTATTCCCCTTATTTTCTTGAAAAATCACCTTGTTTCCCCTGTTTTAAGAGCATTTTGAGATGTGAAGTCTTGAATCACTTTTACAATAATTTACATACTGAGTATTATATATTTTACCTTGATGTTCTAAAATGTTTAATGCTTTTCAACATTTATATAATGAAACAATTATTATTGAAATAAAAGCATAAAATCGCTGAAATCGGGTAAAACGTAATTTTTGACAGGGGAAACTGGGAAATAGCCTGGAATTTTTTTTTGAAATTTGAGTAGCCAATCTGAAAAGAATTTAAATTTCAAATAATTTTCCATTTGCAGGAATTTGAATTTAAATTGGAGAGTATATTTTGTTTTAATTTCTAGTTTGAAAATAATTAATTGATTGCAGATTCAACTGGAAAGGATTAGAGAGGGAGACATCGAAGTGAGGTGGCAGCACGAAGAAGATGTTGAAGAATGTCCGACTTGTCATACAGCTTTTACAGGCACGAAGAAAAAGGTAGGTGTTTTTATTTTTTAAATTTCTTTGAGATTCATATTTAATTAATTTTTTTCCAAATTATATAGAAGATTGCTACTTAATTCTCATTACACAATTCCTGATCTTTTTTTATCGTTATTTAAGAACCACATTTCCAATAATTCTTATTTGAAAAATATTATTTATTTATATTAATTATAGAACAATTTTTTCGAGGAAAGAATATTGTTTCTCTTTAAACATAAATATTCTTAAACAAAATGATATTTCTTTTATAATTTTACGACTTTAAATATTAATAATCTGAAAGTGTAGATGCTTTATTCGTTTTAAATCGATTTCTTCACATCTTTATGAGGGCGTGACCACAGATTTTAATAATTCCAAAAGATTTCAAAGATTTCTATAGCTTCACAGTAATTTTAAAAAAATTTCAAAGACTTCAAAAGATTTTCCAAAGATATTAAAAATTTATAATTTAAATTCGAACCAAAAATTTTGGAATTTTCCAATCTAAAAATGATAAAATATGAATAGTTTAACTATGAAGTATTTTAATTGGACATGATTCAGTTTTGTAAATTGCAAACTAAGGCAATTGATTTTGATTATGTGGTATTAATAATCTTTTAAGTATTAAACAGATTTAATTTCTAATGGACCAATTATTAACGATTTAAATTTAAAGCTTTCAATTTTACAAAATTGGTAAAATCTATAAATGTTTCCCATCACATATTTACATATTATATCAAGTAAGATTTAAAATGAGGATAGGTTTTTCTGTTAAGCATGTTGTAGATAGATATACCGTCAAGTTTAAAATTACTTTATTTTTAACTTAATTTATAAAATTTACAAAAAGGCCCATTGATTATTGCAACGAATTTCGTGAGAGAAGCCGAAGCGTAAATAATAATCAAAAAAATAGTTGAAGTTATAATTTTTTATTAAAATATTTGTATATTTGTATTTTTTCTATGGCTTTATGCAAAAGTCGTAATTTTTATTTAATTTCAATTTACAAAAGCTCATTCTATTCCTTGATTCTTTACAATTTTAGTCATCACGTTTTTACTCAATATTATTTAGCAAATTGTTTAATTCAAAAAAATTGCTAACTAAAAATAACTTTACATATTACTTCTAAAAATAATAATTTCCATAAAAACATACGAACCTTTCGAGAAATAGAACGAGGTTTTTTTTTGTCTAGTGGACCCTTTAAGGGTCGTCAATAATCTGCGTTACCAAATTGTATGTGTGTGGGGGGGGGGGGGTTCGAACTTAAAACTACGATGATTATAAATTTAAACAAAAATTTGCGGAATTTACACTCCTTCCCCTATCCCCCCTTTTTTAAAGAATTCTTTTTTCCCCTATTTTCACGAAGCTTCCCCCTTTTCCTCGTTTTTTTTGCTTTAATACGAACCGAATTGCTAGAACCCAATAAGAAAATCCAAATATATTTGGTTAAAATTAATTTTGGTTGTTGAAAAGTCTACTTTTTAGTTGAAATTTGTATTATTTTGTTGAAAATGAAACTACTTTGTTAAAAAGTCATTTTTTGTCCAAAAATTCAAGCAGGTACTTGGTTTAAAGTTAAACTATTTAGTTAAAAATTAATTGTTTTGGTTGATGATTTAATTATTTTGTTGCGGATATTCTTTTTTGTTGAGAATGATTTTTTTCATCGGAAAATGTAACTATTCCATTTTTGGTTCAAAATTCATCTTTTTTTTTCAATTCACCCCTTTTGTTTAAAAATGCAAACAATTTAGTTCGAAATTAATATTTTTTGGTTGAGAATTCTACTTTTTTTTGAAAGTTCATTGTTCTTGATTGAATTCAGCTGTTTTTTGTTTCAAAATAAAATCTTCATTGGTTGAAAAATCAACTACTTGAACTACCTTGCATAAAGTTCATTTTTGGTTGAAGATTCACAATTTTTAGTTGAAAATTCAACTATTTAGTTGTAAATGAACTTTTTTGTTGAAAATGCAATGATTTTATCGAAAATTCGTCTTTTTGGCTTTAAAATTCAACAATTTAGTAGAAAATTGAACTATTTGCTTGAATCTTATTTGTTGAATATTCATATTTTTTTGGTTGAAAATTCAACTGTCTTCGAAAAAATTCGTCTTTTTGACTTGAAAGTTTAAGTATAAAATTAAAATTTCAACCACTTTGTTAAAAAGTAATATTTTTTTTTGGTTGAGAATTCATCTTTTTTTGGTTGAAAAATCAACTACTTGAAATACTCTGTAAAAAATTCATTTTTTTGGTAAAAGATTCATCATTTTAGTTGAAAATTCAACTGGTTGGTTGTGATTTTTTTTTGAAAATGCATATTTTCAGGTTGAAAGTTCAACTGTTTTATTGAAAATTCGTCTTTTTGACTATGAAATTGAATACTTTGTTAGGAAATTCAACTATTTTGGTGAAATATTGTACTATTTGTTTAAAAAATAAACTATTTATTTGAAAATTGAACTATTTGGTCGAAAATTAACTTTTTTGTTGAAAGATCATATTTTTTGGTCGAAAATTCATCTGTTTTGTTGAAAATTCGTCCTTTTGGATTGAAAATTCAACTATTTGGTTGCTAACGCAACTCTTTGGTTATAAATTAATTTTTTGTAGTTGAAAACTTTTCTTTTTGGCGTAAAAATTTAACTATTTCATTAAAATTTTAACTATTTTGTTGAAAATTTGTCTCTTTTACTCGAAAGTTCAACTATTTGGTGGCTGATGCAACTGCTTGATTAAAACATTTTTGATGTTGAAAATTCTTCTTTTTGGGTTGAAAATTTAACTATTTGGTTCAGAATTAACTGTTCTGTCAAAACTTCATATTTTCGGGCCGACTTTTTAGTTGCTAATGCAATTGTTTGGTTAAAAATTAATGTTTTCTGGTCGAAAATTTATCTCTTTTGGTAGAAAATGAATGTTTTTTGGTTGAAAATTCAACTATTTTGTGAAAATCGTGTTTAATTTATGGACAGCCCCTTACTAGTTCACTTATTTCTTATTTTCTGAAAAATGTTAATAATTTATTTTTTTCAGGTACACTGTCGGCACTGCGGTCACATTTTCTGCCACTCCTGTCTGAAGCACCAAGTTCTCAGTGGACCAAAACGAAGGCCCTCTCGAGTCTGTGTGGTATGTCACACTTTATTGGTTCGGGACACGGCTCCATACTTTAGCAAGGAACCACCCCACACGCCCGATTAATCGACAGTCCCAAGTATTAAGCAAACTTCGAGAAGACAGCTTAGTGAGATGTGCAATATCAAAGTGATATGTGATTCATTGACTTGTGAGCCATACTAATTTCAGACTCTAGTTCTCGTACGCGATGACGCAATTCGAAGAAGATTTCCGAACGATTCGCAGAATATCCCGAGGGCGGATTCACCCTGAAATCAGACGGCGCTGAGTTCAGTTTCAATTCTGAATTCAGTGAGATCAGTTTTGAACTCGGCGAGAAACTCATCGTGGATTGCCACGAGGGACTACTCAATGAGAAAGCTGGAAATTTTAAAACTACGAACGCGGCGGCAGTCTCAATCGAATCCGTATAGAGAGTTCCAAGATTTATTTAAGATTGCCGGGAGTTCCGAGATTTCCAAAACTTCTCGTAATCGGAACTCTCCAGGAAAAATTAGATTCGGCTAAACTCAGCGACTTTCGGATAGAGTCGGCTGATAGTTCGTCTCACCGAGGCAGTGTGGGCATCACGAAGGTGCGAATGCGTGAATGCTCCACACTTGGCGAAAGATTTACAAGATTTCTAAGAGTTCCAAGAGATCCTCAAAGAGTTCTCTTAAGATTTCCCGGGCGGCAATATGAAATTTCTCAGTGACTAGCCCCTCGGATTGCCATGGCGACGCATTTTCCTGGCTGGTCAGTGAGCACAAGTGATTTCAGTTTTGAATTTTCTGAGTTCACTCTTTAATTCACTGATTTCAGTCTTGCATTCCGAGTGAATAGCCTCTCGGAATATCCTACTTAGCTGACAAAATATATTTTATTGTTTTATGCCATCTTAAGCCGCTTTTACTTGACACTTTGAATGGAGCTTCGACTTTGGCTTGGAATCGCGTACGTCGAGGGACTTCTAGAAAATTCCGCTAGAAAGCTAGAACAAATTCTGTGTAAATAAGATATTGTGTACAACTTAATATTTCCTATAATTTAAGAGATTAAAGCGTCAGTGACACTGATTTAATTGTTCATCATTTAAATGATTTATTTCCAGGATGTCTTACCAAACAATTCCAAGTTTTTTTCAAGGTATCTAAAATTCCATCCAGTTGTAATTTTTCGTAGTACGTATCCATTCAAATATTTCCCATTTTTTAAAACAATCTACTAGAAATGTTTACAAAGTTTCGCGAGTTTATTATATTTTTTCAGTTTCTAAAGATTCAATTAAGGGGATAGTCAGGTTTAAATGACCTTTTTTTAGATAATTTTGTTTGCATTAATTTTTATTTGACATTTCAAATTTTTCAATATGTTGTAGGACGTGTTTTTGACTACCAAAAAAATAAATTTTGTAATTTTTCATTAACATCCGGCCGAAATATGGGTGCCCGGAAGACGCCATGCTGAAAAACGGTCGCCACGATTTCTCAATTTTGGATCATCTGAAACATAAAAACCAAATTGATTCTTAGAGAGTACATAAGTGAATATCGCATGAACCTCAATTGTAAAAAAGTATTGATAAATAAACAAATGGTGAAAATTTTTATTATTTTTCGTTGTTTCCACGTTTTTACAACAACGAAAAATAACAAAAACTTTCACCATTTGTTTATTTATCAATATTTTTTATAATTGAGGTTCATGCGATATTCACTTATGTACTCTCTAAGAATCAATTTGGTTTTTATGTTTCAGATGATCCAAAATTGAGAAATCATGGCGACCGTTTTTCAACATGGCGTCTTCCGGGCACCCATATTTCGGCCGGATGTTGATGAAAAATTACATTTGTTTTTTTTCTGTAGTCAAAAACATGTTCTACAACATATTAAAAAATTTGAAATGTTAAATAAAAATTAATGCAAAAAGCAAATTATCTAAAAAAAGGTCATTTAAACCTGACTATCCCTTAATAAAATAATACTAAAAACATAATTATTTCTCGAATCTGTCTCTTAAAACATGAATTTCAATGAGTCAAACGATTGTTTGTTTTATATTCTTATACTTGAAATTCGGTGCATATTTAGGTAAAATTAACGTAGGTACTATATTAAATTCAATTTAAAACAAATATTTTTAAACAAATAGTTGAATGTTCAACCAAAAGGATTAATTTTTTACCAGAAAATACCATTTTTCAACAGAATACATGAATTCTCGACCAAATAGTTGAATTTTCAAACAAAATAATGAATTTTCAAATAAAATAATGAATCTTCAAATGGAATAGATTTATTTTTAACAAAAGAGTTTAACTTTTAATCAATTAGTTTTATTTTCAACGAAAAAGATACATTTTCAACTAAAATAATGAATATTTAACTGGAATACTTGAATTTTCAAGCAAAAAGATGAATTTTCAAGCAAGAAGGTTAATTTTCAAATAAAGAGGTTAATTTTCAAACATAAATAATAGTTTTTTACCAAAAAGACACGATTTTTCAACAAAATATATGAAATTTCAGCGAAATAGTTGAATATTGAATTAAAAAGACCAAATAGTTGAATTTGGAACTAAAAAGACCAATTTTCAACCAAATAGTTGAATTTTGAACTATAAAATATCAATTTTTAACCGAACTGATGAATTTTTTAACTAAAATGATAAATCTTCAACTGTCATAGTAGAATTTTCAACCAAGAAGATTAATTTCTACAAAAAAAAACGCATTTTTATTAAATACATGAATTTTCGACTAAAAAAGTTGAATTAACGACCGGAAGCTGAATGGTTAAATTTTTAGTTAAAAAAATTAATATTCAACCAGACATAAATTTCCACCAAAAGTGATGTAATATTTAACTGAAATAGTTACATTTTTAGTTTTAAACAATTAATTTTCAACAAAAAACAAACTTTCGACAAAAAACTCATTTTCAACGAAGTAATTAAATTTTCAACTGAAATAGTTAAATTTTTTATGAAAAAGTTAATTTTCAGTCAAAGAAAACGCGAATTTTGAACAAAACAGCTATTTCTTTAACAGATGAATTTTCAATTAAAATGATAAATTGTGAACCAAAGAAATTATTGTTTAACAAAAGAGTTTGACTTGCAACCAAATAATTAAATTTTAATTCCAAAAAAGCTGAATTCTGAAGGAAAAATACATCAGTTGATATTTCAACAAAAAAAGACGAATTTTCAACATGACTTGAATTTTTAATTAAGAAAGATTCTCAGTCGAGAGAGAAAAAATTGCAAAGAAACTGTTCAATTTTCATCAGATATTCAATCAATACTTGAATTTTCAACTAAAAGCAATCAATTTTCAACTAAAAATATGATTGTTAAATTTTCTGTTAAAAAAAATTATTTTTAAGGAAAAAAAACAACAATTTTCGACAAAATAGTCCAATACAGTAATATAATGCTACTTTTACAAATTAATCATTTTTATTCAATTTTATATTGCTATTAAAAAAATTAAACACGCTCCCTAAAAAATTTCCTGACTTTAATAAAAAATTCCCTGGCATTTCCAGGTATATAAAAATTCCCTGACAATTCCAGGTTTTCCAGCTCGGGTCAGATATTGATGTATTTGTTGAAAATTTATTTAAGTGATTGAAAATTTGTCTTTTTTTTGGTAGAAAATTAATCTTCTTGATTGAAAGTTGAACTACTTTTATTTTAGTTGAAAATCTATTATTTCGTTTGTTAAAAATTAATTTTCTTAACTGAAAAATTGAACTATTCTGTTGAAGATTTAACTGATTGGTTTCAAGTTGACTTTTTTGTTGGAAATTGATATTCTCGGGTTCAAAATTTATCTGCTTTTGAGAAAATTCGTCTTTTTGATTTGAAAACTCAATTATTTGGTACAAAATTAAACTGTTTTGTAGAAAATTCGTTTTTTTTTAATTGATGTTCTTAAATGAACATTTAAACTACTCCATTTTTGGTTCAATATTGATCTTTTTAGTTTAAAAATTCAACTGTTCAGTGGAAAGTTTATGAAATTTGTTGCAAATTCGTCTTTTTTGGTAAAAAAATTTTGAAAATGTATGTATTTTGGTTGAAAATTCAACTATTTGGTAGAAATGTATGTATTTTCTTGAAAATTTGTCTATTCTAGTAGAAAATAAATCTTCTAGGTTGAAAATTCAACTATTTTGTTAAAAATGTATGTATTTAGTAGAAAGCTCATCTTTTGGTTAAAAAATGCAACCGTTTTGTTGCAAAATTAATCTGCTTTGGTTGAGGATTCAACTATTTTTACGTTAATTAAAATCGTACATGGTTTAAAATTTCCGAAAAACAAACTTTACGTAATTTACGCACGGCCTCTAAACAGCCACTGAGACAATTTTGCGGCATGTTGTGAATCGTTGAGACGGCAAACATATTATTTCAGCCAATTAACGAAGAAGTTCAAGAATATTTTTCAAGGAAAAGGAAAGAAATAATGGAATTAGCGGACAATTATGAAAAAATAGCGTTTTTAGTGTAATTTTTTTCGAGATAGTAGCAAAATAGTGTAATCGCTCAAAAAAAGTGTCAAATAGTGTCAACACTATGGTGAGTCCGAGGTGTGGTTTCATTTAATTCATTCGAAAGGAGTAGCGAAATATACGGGTTGTAGATAAAGAAACAAAGTTTATTATACTGGACGAAACAAGAGTAAAAAAATCTAATTTAAATTACCTAGCGATAATCCTTGTCTGAGGCGACTAACGGTTCTAACAATGGCTCGAACTTAATCTTTTTTTTTTAACTTTATTACGGTAGTTATTAATATGCTTAATTTGTCAAACGTCTTATCTACATGTAATCATAATTACCAGGGGCAAAACTTAATTTAATCACGCTAACACTCACTTATAGTGATAGTTAAGGGTATGAGAGTGCCTTAATCACTAGTCGTTTGATGGCTGCGAAGTGCCCTTTCGACACTGCGCTTCCAGATTTCGCAACTTCTGAAGTCTGTCCAGCGGATCGATAAGGCTCCTCGATTCTGGAATTGTATCAGCGACTTCTGGGGCTTCTGCAAAAAAATACAGAGTCCATTTAAGTTAGAATTTAAAGTATTATTTAGAATAGGAGACTTCCAACTTAACATTTTAAGGAAAACATTACCTGCGATATACTGCTTATTAATCTGAGAAATGTGAGTCTGACTCTTTCTAGCCTGGTCTATATTCTTGAGTCCCTGCTCTATGAAATCTTGAAAGAATTGATGCGATTTCACCAGGAAAGGCTGTACATCAGCTTCTGGATGCTGTTGCTTAAAGTCGTATAACTGTTGCAAGCCCTGGAAAATAAAAAAGATTAGTGTTTTGAAAAAACCAATTTGAGCTTTTCATGTCTTTCAAATAAGGATCTCACCTCCTGAGTCTGGGTCTTGGATCCTATCTTCTTGAAAATTTCGGAAAGTTGCTGATGCGTGTATTTACAAAGGTGCTTTTGAGATTTCAATTGGTTGCTTGACTTTACATTATTTCTTGATGCTGCGTTTACATCATCCGGTTTGAGTGTCTGTAAAGAGATTGTAATTAAATATTGTTTTTTAATCATTTAATTAATTGACACCGAGGGGGAAACAACTCCTACAAATGCGGTCCAGCGGAGGTGGATTGCTCGAGATTACCCTAGACTCACTAGATTTAACTAGACGCACGCGAATTTTCAACCAAAAATTATTGCTTTTCAACAAAATTGTTACATTTTCAACAAAATAGATGAACTTTAAACTAAATAGTTGAATTTTTTAATCAAGAAGATTAACTTTAAATCGAAAAAGACGAATGCTTAACAAAATACATGAATTTTCAACTAAAAAAAAAAAATCAATTTTCAACTATTCAGTTCAATTTTCCATCAAAAAGGATCAGTTGTCCACTATAGAGTCAAAATTTTAACTATTGATAAATCTTCAACTGGAATAGTTAAATTTACAGTAAAAAAGTTTTCAACCAGAGATTAATTTTTATATAAAATGAAGAACCTTCATCCAAAAAATGACTTTTTAAGACAAATTGTTGAATTTTCTACAAGTAGAACAATTTTTAACCAAAAGAGATGAATTCTCAACAAAAATGTAATAATTGATATTTCAACCAAATAGTATATTGCGTGACGAGGGTCGAAAGGCAACGATTTCACGAGTGTGAAGTTAGCTGCCCGAGCGAAGCGAGGGCTGATATCACACGAGTGAAAGCGTTGCCTCGGCCCGAGTCATGCATACAATTTTTCATCATATCGATAATCGAAAAGTCGACTTGAGATGACTGTGGAGCGGGTCGACAATCGAATTTTCAACCCTAGGGAAGAAAGTGACAGATCAATGCAAATGGCGACGCCATTTGCATTTATCTGTCACTTTCTTCCCTAGGGTTGAAAATTCGATTTTCGACCCGCTCCACAGGCTTCGAAAGTCGAATTTTCGATTGAGGTATGATGAAAAAATATTTTCATTTTATATGAAAAACAGTTGAAGTCAACCAAAAAGACGAATTTTCAAATAATATTTTTAACCAAGAAGAATAATTTTGTACTGAAAAATACGATTTCCAACCGATAGTTCAATTTTAACCAAAAATGGAATTTTCATTTTCAATTTAAAAAAGTACTTATTAAAAATAAAGAATTTTCATGAAAATTGATAAACTTTCAACCAAAGATATGAATTTTAAATTAAAAAATAAAAAGAATTTTCAGTTAAAAAAGTAATGCTCACTCAACAACAAAAAACGAACTTGCAAAAAATAGTTGAATTGTACACAAGAATAATTCAATTTTCAACCCGAAAGATGAATTTCAAGGAACAAGATGAATATTCTACAAAAATATGTGGATTTTCAAGCAAGAAGATTAATTTTCTGCCAAAAAAGGCAACATTTTGAACAAAATATATGAATCTTCAACCAAATAGTCGATTTTTCAACTAAAAAAGATCAATTAGAAATAATAAATGGAATAGTTAAATTTTCAGGTAACACAATTATTTTTCTACCAAACTAAATGAATTTTTAACTCAAAAGATGAATTTTCACGTAAAAAGTATGAATTTACAATAAAACATAGAATTGTAAAATATTCTGTTAATAAAATTAATGATCAACCAAAACAAAAAATTAACTAAGTAGTTAAATTTTTCACCAAAATAGTTACATTTTCAAACAAATAGTTGAATTTTCAATAAAATAGTTAAGTTTCCAACCAAAATGATGAATTTTCAAGCAAAAATCTTAATTTTCTACAAAAAAGCGAAATTTCAACAACAAAAAACATGAATTTTTGACTAAGAAAGCCAAATTTACACAAAAAATGAAATATTTAAACTGTCAGTTAAAAAAAAATTAACAAAAAAAAAACGAATTTTCAAGGAAACAGTTAAATTTTCAACCAAACCATTTTCAACTAAAGTCAAGAATCTTTAACCAAAAAACTGAATGTTGAACAAAGAAGTTCAACTTTCAACCAAATAGATGGCATTTCCGCTAAAAAAAGATAAATTTACAATAATGAATGAAATATATTTTCGGGTAAAAAAATTTCAACATTATATTTAAAATTTCTACCAAAATAGTTGAATTTTCAACAGAAAAATAACGTTAACAAAATTGTTTAATTTCCCACAAAGTAGATTAATTTTCCACCAAATATTTGAATTTTTAACCAAAATCATGCATTTTCAACGATGAAGATTAATTTTCAAACAAAATATACGAATTTTCATCGAAATACATGAATATTCAACTAAAAAATATGCATTTTCAACATAAAATGGAATAGTTAAATTAGCAGATAAGAAAATTAATTTTCAACAATAAAAAAACAACCAATTTTTAACAAAAATAATTGTTAACTACTGGGTTTACACACGTAAATTACTCCGAATCACTTGGATTACTGCCGATTGCAAGTGGATTACTTCGATTTACAGGAATTACTCCAGATTATAAGTGGATGAGTAGAATTATAACTGGATTACCACGGGTTACTGGAATTACCGGATTAGAAGTGGATTACACCCGATTACCAGATTTGTTTCCTCCTCGATTGACACTGAGAAATTAAAAAAAAAGTAGGTACTCACCGTGATAAGTCTCATTAAATAGGAATGTAACTCGGATTCATTCGTGTTATTGATTTGAGTTAAGTGGTTTAGAATACTGTTTCCTTTTATCCTCGTCATACTGTGAAGGATCGTTTTAATAGTTCTCAAGGGCGTATCTGACTTCCTTCTCTTCCACCACGTCGATGGATAATCCTTGAAGAAGTTGTGCACCTCCAGAAGAATAGCGTCGTAGTCTAGTTCAGTTGCCCAATTTGGAATCGTCTTCACTATTTTCCATAAACATTTCATAACCAATTCCTCGTACTTCGGAAGAGAGTCCGACTCCGTACAATCATGTAATAATTTGATGAGCACACTGAAAAGTATAATTAGTAGTTTTAACTTCAAAATAATTCCTTTTACTATCTAATTTTATCAATTGTATTTAATATTTTATCTCACCATATGATAGTGGTGTGATTGGAGTTGTCAATTGTCTTAATAACAACGTTGTTTATCACACGATTGTAAGCCTCAGCCTCATTCAACTGATCGAGTTTATTTTCAGCCAACAAATTGATCATCTGGTGAACCAGCTCTTTCAGATGATTCGTTGGCACATGTTTTCCTAGCAAACCAGACTCGTAGAACTATAAAAAAAATTAAAATTCGAAGATTAGACCTACTTCTTGAATATTTAAGATTGAAATAATAAAGTATCAATAAATCCTTACCGCCAAAATGACCATGAAACAAGTCCTGAAAGCCTTTGAAATTTCTGTATTGCGATCAGCACTCAGTTGGTAAGTTTGCAAAAGCTTTAACTGAAGATTCACAGCACTTATGAATTTATCCTCCTTCGTCTGCAATGCCATGAATTGGTGCGACCTCAGGAACTGAAATTTAAATCAACAATCAAATTGACGATTCTTGCAAAATTTCACTTTTTGAAAAATTATCGAAAGTTTGATCACTCTTGAAAGTTGGTGTACAAGCTTTCGTGAAATCTTTGAGACCTTTTAAAATCTTTGTGAAATTTTTGTAAAATCATTCAAATCTTTGGGGAAAGATTAAACATTAATTTTTACATGTAGAAAAGAAGAAACACTCTTTTTTTATAAGAAGCCTTATATTTTTAGATAATGTTAAATGATTTTTTAATTACTTCAGCCATTAAAGAATTTATTTTTACAAATTGAATATAGCTACAAGGATATGATCATGGTTAGGATTTTCTTATATCTCATAAATTTCCGACTGAGATACATTCACATGTTAAATTCAACAATAGAAAATTAAATAAAATTCAACTGTTGAAAACTCAATATTCATTTTTCTTCAATTTTCTTTAATATTCAAAAGCTAAAAATTCAATTTCCTTCAATTTTCAACACTAGAATTTTCAATATTCAACCATTTTCAACAATATTATTCCCATCTAGGGAAATTTAAATGATCAATTTTCTTCAATTTTCAAGAGCTAATAGTTCAATTTTCTTCAATTTTCCACCATAAAATTTGGAACTGTTGATAATACAATTATCTTAAATTTCCAACAGTTGAAAATTCAATTTCTTATTTTGCTCCAGTTCAAGAATTGGATTTTCATCTATTTAAAGTTCAATTAACAATTTTCTTTAATATTCAACTTACAATAATTGAATTTTCAACTGTTGAAAATTCAATTACCGATTTTCCTCAATTTTCAACAGTTGAAAATTGATTTTTCAATTTTCTTTTCTACATTTTTCAACAATTGAATTTTCATCTACTGAAAATTCAAACATCAAATTTCTTCAATTTTCAACCACAGAATTTCCAAATGTTGAAAATTCAATTATCTTAAATTTGCAACAGTTGAAAATAGAATTTTTATTTTCTTGAATTTCCAACAATTCAATTTTCAACTGTTAAAAATTCAATGATCAATTTTCATCAATTTTTAACAATTGAATTTTTGCCTATTGAAAATTCAATTATCAATTTTCTTCCATTTTCAATCATAGAATTTTAAACAGTTGAACATTCAATTTTCTTCGAATTTCAACAGTTGAAAATGTACTTTTCTTAAATATTCAAAAGTTAAAAATTCAATTTCCTTCAATTTTCAACACTAGAATTTTTAATATTCAACCATTTTCAACAATAGTATTCTCATCTAGGGAAATTTGAATGATCAATTTTCTTCAATTTTCAAGAGCTAATAGTTCAATTTTCTTTAATTTTCTACCATAAAATTTGGAACTGTTGATAATACAATTATCTTAAATTTCCAACAGTTGAAAATTCAATTTCTTATTTTGCTCAAGTTCAACAATTATCTATTTAAAGTTCAATTAACAATTTTCTTTAATATTCAATTTTTTTCAATTTTGAACAGTTAATACTTCAATTTTCAACCATAAAATTTTCAACTGTTGAAAGTTCAATTATCTTAAACTTCCAATAATTGAATTTTCATCTACTGAAAATTCAAATATCAAATTTCTTCAATTTTCAACCATAGAATTTCCAAATGTTGAAAATTCAATTATCTTAAATTTGCAACAGTTGAAAATAGAATTTTTATTTTGTTCAATTTCCAACAATTCAAGTTTCAACTGTTAAAAATTCAATGATCAATTTTCATCAATTTTTAACAATTGAATTTTTGCCTATCGAAAATTCAATTATCAATTTTCTTCCATTTTCAATCATAGAATTTTAAACAGTTGAACATTTAATTTTCTTCGAGTTTCAACAGTTGAAAATTTAATTTTTTTAAATAATAAAAAGTTAAAAATTCAATATTTTATTTGGCTCAATATTCAACAATTGAATTTTCAATTTTCTGCAAGGTTCAACATTGAATTTTCAACTCTTGAACATTTAAGAAAATTCAATTTTCAACTGTTGAAAATTGAAGAAAATTGATAATTGAATTTTCAACAATTGAAAACTCAATTGTTGCAAATTAATAGTCATCTAATGGATTCTCAGTAGGGTATTTATAAAAATTAAAAATTAAGTTCCAAATCTGTTAGGTCGTTGGAAATTCATTCACGACGATGCAAAAAAACTCCGACAATCTTTATTACATAAACAATTTTTATATGGTTAAAATCATTATCAAGAATATTTTCTCTTTCAAAAAGTAAGACCATTCACAATTAAAGCGTGATACTTTTTCTGCCGAAAAATGCTAAGTCTCTTTAGTAAATTTCAAGAAAATGCAAGTTAAAATTTTACTATTCAAACTCGAGACTACTTTCCGGTCCGAAATTTCCCGCGTGATTCAAATATTGTATTCTCAAATGTAGTATATTTAAAGGGAAAAGGGACATTTTTTGAGAATAGGAAAAAAAAGGTGGAAAGCAGGGGAATAGGAGAAAGACTGAATCACTGAAATCTTTGCAATGTTTGATATCTTGTAAAATCATTTGAAATCTTTCTGAAATCTTAAAAACTTTGTAAAATCTTGAAATCTCGTGTACAGTCAACAGTCGAGTGGATGAGAATGAGAATTATCAACATACCGCTTCCATGTTGTTCATCGCTTGTATAGCAATTGGAGGATCGAGACTCGTCATCGCTTCTATTTTTCGATCCAGTTCATCGTCCTTCGGACGAGCCAAGTTCTGTACATTCGATGAAATAGGGTTCAACAATTTTGGCGGAGAAATCGGAATTATTCTGAAAGAAGTGAAATCATTTAAAATAGAACTTTAGAGGAAAAACCCGAAATATATTTAAAGAATTTGTAGTTTTATACTGACTCATTTGGAGATAAATTGATATGAACCGGATCATTAAAATCATCGAGACTCGGTTCTAGAAGTTTAGGATTTCGGCACTTGACCGGTGCGCTCGATTCTATTCTTTGAAGAAGCTCCATATCCAGTCCAAATGGACCAGTTTTTACCTGAATTTGAGGCTTAGTTGGCATCTGAGGTGGAGAAGTTCTTATGAACATTCTGAAATAAGGACAAAAATCAGTCAAATAGTTAATTGGGATACAAATTTAATTTGGTTTGGACAAAAGGATATTCCTTAAAAGATCTCACCGTTCGTTTGGAACTTCATTCTCCTGCTCTTCTTCAATTTCTTCCTCGTAGTCGTCATCAGTCACTTCTACGACAGGAATAGGAGGAACAGGATCTCTTTCTCTCGGTGGTGCGATTTGAGTAGCTGAAGCCGATTTTACAGGTCGATTTTTCGAAGCCCTCTTTATCCTCTCATCCAGCAGGGACTGATCCTTTTCAGAAATATGCCCAACGAGTTTGTAGACCTTCTCTCCCTCGAGGAAATAAGCTTGAACGATGCAGTTCAAGGCTGCGTTTCGAACCGAATTGTCTCGATCTGCTATTTGTTTCGCGACTTCCTTCAAAGCCAGGGAAGGCGAAGGCTGGCAAACCGACACTCCATAGTTTTCGATCAACGATCCTAACTGATCGAGGCACTCTGAAAGGAGAGAAATATTGAAAGTTATAATTTAAATCTGACTGTATTCGTGATCCAGAACATTTTTCTAAGGGGGCATTTGTGAATTTTTTTCAACATTAGATCATAAAAATTAAATGCAAAAGGGGATTTAAAAGAACTTTTCAAATTGAATATAAAAAGGTGAAGAATTCCACTTTCATTATATTTTTCAGTTATAGTGTTCACTAGGGTGGCTCCAAAATGCATGGCAAATTTTTTTTCCTGCTAGAGGGGAACGATCCCCCCCATTTTGTTCCAAATCCGAAAAAAGAAAATCCCTAATTTTTGTTTTTTCGTTTTTTTTTTGTTTTTTTTTTTAAATTTTAACTGCTGCCGGTTTTGACTTGAAATTTCCCATGTACAATGCATGGGGAAAAATCACTTTTTTCAGTGTTTGAAATAATTCTTTAGGGTATTCTCATCTGTTCCTTAACTAAAAATAATGAATATTGGTCTATTGGAATATTTATTAACACTGTTTATTAAATTTTCAATTATTTAAACAAATGGAATTAGTTTAAATAATTTTTTTTCGGAAATTCGTTTTTTTTCTAAAAATTATCACTATTGGTCTACTGGAATATTTATCAATGATAATTTATTAGTTTACAAATATTTAAACAAATGGAATTTATTTAAATATTTTTTTTTCGAATATTCGCTTTTTTCCTAAAAATTATTACTATTGGTCTAGTGGAATATTTATTAACAAATAAAATAATAACAAATGAATAAATTAATTAAATTTTCAATTATCTAAACAATTGGAACAGGTTAAAAGTATACACAGGTGTAAGGATTTCTGCTAATGATAAGCTTACAGGTATACTCGAAAGTGTCGATGATGTCTCTTAGGAGAAATATTTTTCGAATAAGTTTCAAAACTTATTCAAATATTATACGTTTCTGTTAAGAATTAAGACTTAATTTTTGAAACAAAGAAGAAAAATTTGCAAATTTTGTGAAAAAATGATTATTTAAACAAATTAAAGGTGGTTGAAAATTATTAATAATTTATTTCTTATAGAATTGGAAAATATTTTTCAATAAATGTATGTTATTAAAGATAATAAACTGCCAGCTCGACGAATTTTTAGACAAAAAACCCTTATTTCTTAAAAAAAAAAAAAATGTTTAAGAAAAATTATTCAAACAAATGAAATTTGTTTAAAAATTTGCAAATTAATTAACAAATGTTGATAAACATTCCACTGAAGGAATAATAATAAACTTTATTTTAAAAAATTTCAAAAGAAAATCATCTAAACAGATTCCATTTCTTTAAATAATTAAAAAATAATTAATTATTGTTAATAAATATTCCACGAGACCAATATTAATCATTTTTATGAAAAAAACGAATTTTCGAAAAAAATAAATTTAAACAAATTCCATTTGTTTAAATAATTGAAAATTAATTAAGCAATGTTAATCAATGTTCCAATAGACCAATATAAATAATTTTAGGTAAAAAAAGATGAGAATACAGTGCCTAAAGGATCGTTTTTATGAAGAATTGATATTTTTGGTTTTAAGGGTAGTTTTCAGGGACTCGTAGGGGTGTGTTAGGGGTGTCAAACCCATATGTCCGATACATGAAATTCTTCGTTGGATAATTATCTACAAGTTTCCATACTTTTCCGTCATATTTTTTCAAACCCTAAAAAATTATTTAGCAGCAGTTAAAATCGAAAAAACGAAAAAACAAAAATTAGGGATTTTCTTTTTTCGGATTTGGAACAAAATTGGGGTGATCGTTGCCCGTTTAAAAAAAAAAGTGTTTTTGAGCCACCCTAGTGTTCACATTCATAAAAAATCTGAAACCACGTGCATATATTTGAGAAAATTCATATTTTTGGGTTGGAAATTGAACTGTTTTGTAGAAAATTCGGCTTTTTGGTATGAAAATTCGACAATTTGGTAGAAAATTCAACTATTTGCTCCAAATTCATTTTTTTTTTTTTGTAAATTCATATTTTCGGGATAAAAACTCGACTGTTTTGTAAAAAATTCGCTTTTCTCAATCAAAAATAATTGGTTTTCAATGAAAATTTAACTGTTCCCTTTTTTGTTTAAAAGTTATCTTTTTTAGATTCAAAATTTATTATTTGGTTGAATATATAACACTGCTTTCTAAAAAAGATTCTACTACGTCGTAGAAAATTAAACTGTTTTATAAGATTCGTTCTTCAATTTAAAATTAATTTTTTTAATTAAAAATGTGCCCATTACATTTTTGGGTGGAAAATAATTTTTTTAGTTTAGAAATTCAACTATTTAGTTGAAAATGTATGCACTTTGTTGGAAATTCGTCTTTTTTGATAGAAAATTATTGTTCGTGATTGAAAATTGAACTATTTGGTTAAAAATGTATATGTTTTGCTGCAAATTTCTGTTTTAGATTGAGAACTAATTTTTTTAACTTACAATGTAAACACCTGATTGAAAATTAACTTTGTTTTGAAACTTCATATATTCGGGTTGAAATGAAAAATCAACTATTTATATATATAAAAAAAACTATGTGGAAGAAAATTTATGTGTTTTGTAGAAGATACGTTTTTTTTTAATTGAAAATTAATTTTTTTGAATGAAAATTTAAGTATTCTACTTTTGGTTGAAAATTTGATTTTTTAGTTTAGAAAATCAACTATTTGGCTGAAAATGTATGTGGTTTTGTTGAAAATTGGTCTTCTTTGGTAGAAAACTGATCTTTTTAGTTGCGAATTCAACTATTTAATTAAAAATGTATGTCTCTTGTTGAAAATTTCTTTTTTGGGTTGAAAACTAAATTTAAAAAATGTTTAATTTAACTATGTGATTAAAAATTAATTTTTTTGTTAAAATTTCATATTTTTCAGTTGAAAATTCAACTGTTTTGTATAGGAATTTCGTCATTTTCTCTTCAAAATTCAACAATTTGGTAGACAATTCAACTGTTTTGTAGAACATTCGATATTTTTTATTGAAAATTAATTTTTTTTAATGAAAATTCAACTATTCCATTTTTGTTTAAAAATTAATCCTTTTTGTTTGAAGATTTAACTATTTTGTTGAAAATGCATGTAATTAGTAGAAAATTCTTTTTTGGTAAAAAATTAATCTTCGTGGTTGAAAGTTCAACTATTTATTTAGAAATGTATGTATTTTGTTAAAAATTCGTCTTTTTTGGTAAAAAAAATAACCTACTTTGTCGAAAATGCAACTATTTTGATAAAAATTCATGTATTTTGTTGAGAATTCGTCTTTTTTGACTCGAGAATTCTACACTTTGGATGAGATTTTTTTTTTTTTTAATTGACTGAAAAATCTTTCTTTATAGAGGATTCAAGCATTTTGGTAGAAATTCGTCTTTTTTGGTTCAATTCAACTGTTTTTGATTTAAAATGAAAATCTTTCCATGGTTAAAATATGAATTACTATACTTTTTGTTGTGACTTCACCTTTTTTCATTGAAAAATCAGAACTACTTGTTTGAAAGTCGAACTACTTTCTTAATTCATAAGAAACAGTACGATTTGACCCCCCCCCCCCAACTCGTCTTACATTTTTTTATGACCCCTAAATAAATTCACGAAAAAAATTTAGTCTGCAAAAATTAAGTTAGATATGGGGTTGGGTCAAAACTTGCGAATCCTAACAAAAGGGGGTACCTGGTTTAAAATTTCAGAAGAAAAAAAAACTAAAAATGAGGTCTGATAATTAGGGGGCTCAAATTTGTCAAGGAAATTAAGAGGCCTTAATTACTTTATGTAACTGATACATATTTTCAAATTCTAAATTTAATCAGCCCTTGCTCGTGATTAAAAAGACTTACCTGTCCTTTGTCGAGCATTTTTGGACTTTAGGCCCTCCATCGTATACATGAATAGTTTGCTAACAGGGTAGACTAAAGCTATTTGTTTAAATAGTGCCCGAACACCATTACGAACTGTGTCCTTCGGGTCTCCTATCTGTAAAAAAAAAAGAAATAAGTTGATTTTAAGACATTTTCTCATTCTGAGTTTTAAGAATTTTGTTATGGGATTTCGGAAAGTACCTTAATAATGAGGTAAGGAATGAAGGAAGCAGCCTCGTGCTCCTGCATGTGATACTGATCGTCTATCAGAAGGTTAAATACAGCTTGTAAATATTCCAATCCTTTTAATAATACTGAAGGGTTGGTGTCGAAGAATCTCAGCGTGAGCCACTTGAGTATCAAGTCCAGATTGGATACCAGAGCCTTATTATTTCCCGGAAGATCCTGTAAAAAATCGAGTGTTAGAAACAGGGTGTAAAGCGGAATTTCGTTTTCAAATTTCCGGATTTCAGGGATCATAATTAACGCTCTTTCCGGCTTTCTCTTGGTATACGTCACAATTTCGCTCACCTTTATTATTTTAAAAAGTACTAAAAGATACTAGAAAAGTTTACAAAATTAATATTCTTTTATAAAGATGCGTATGAGTTTACCAAGAGGACCGCTTTAAATAAGACGAACGTTTGAAAATTATTACGACTTATTTGTTTTAAGTTCAGGTCTTGGCAGAATCCAAGGAAAAATTAGCAGAGTTTTGTTAAAACATCAATTAAATTCTTTGGAAGTTTACCTTTAGAATAAACCCAGGAATATTTTTTTATTTAGACGTTTTTCGCATTATTTTTATCCTACTTTCAGGCCTCGAGATCAAAAATAGTGTCACAATTTTGAAAAAATAGTATCAAAATAGTGTCATTAAATTTGTCAAGTATTAAACTTATGCGTAGTCCGAATTTAAAAGTGTATAGTCCAAAATCAAAAAGTGTGCAATGGAAAATTAACTTTATTTCTCAAGCAAAGTTTTCATTTTTCTAACCTAAGATTTTTAAAGTATCAAAAATGAACTTAAATATTTATTTAAAATGTAATGCTTTGGTCCATAAATGATCGAAATTCCTATTTATTTATCGCAGGCTTCACAGTATTTTTTCTATTCTCCTCTTTTCCTCGTTTTCCTTTCGTTTAAAGTTCATTCTTTTCTGTTGAAAAGGTTACTATTAAATTTCTGGTTAAGAATTCATCTTTTTTCGTTAAGAATCTTATTATTTGGTTAAAAAAATAATTCTTGTGTTACAAATTCAACAGTTTTGTTAAAAAGTCATACTTCTTGGTTGAAAATTTGGTTACAAATTTATCTGTTTCCGTTGAGAATTAACTTCTTGTTGAAAATTCACCTGTTTTGTGGATAGACCAACAATTTAGAATAAAATTTAACTACTTGGTTGAATATTTTTGCATTTCGTTGAAAATTCGTCTTTTTGGTAAAAAAATCTATTTTTTTGGTTAAAAATGCAACTTTTTAATTGAAAATGATCTGTTTCAGTGAGGATTCAAGTATTTTGTTGAAAATTCGTTTTTTTTTTTAATGAAATCCAACTGTTTTTTATTTCTAATGAAAAAATTTTTTTATTGAAATATCAACTATTACATTTTTCGATGAAAACTAATCTTTTTTGGTTGAAAATTCAACTCTTTGGTTATTTCTTAAAAGTTCATTTTTTTGGTTTAAGATTCATAATTTTAGTTGAAGACTCTTTCTTTTTTTGTGTGTTAAAAACTCAACTGTTTGGTAGAGAATTAAACTATTTGGTACAAAATTAAACTGTTTTGTGGAAAATTTCCTTTTTTCTTTGGAAATTAATTCTCCTAACTGAAAATTTTACTACTCCATTTTTAGTTAAATATTGATCTTTTTAAGTTTAAAAATTAGACCATTTAGTTGAAAATTTATTATTAATGGAAATTCGTCTTTTTAGTTGAAAATTCATTTTTTTGGTCGAAAATTAAACTATTTGGTTAAAAATGTATGTATTTCGTTCAAAATTCATCCCTTTTTATAGAAAGTTCATATTTTTTGGTTAAAAATGCAACTGCTTGTTTAAAAATTAATCTGTTTTGGTTGAGAATTCCACTATTTTGTTGGAAATTCGTCCTTTTTGGTTCAAACTGGAAATTCATTTCATCAGATGACTCCGAATCTGTTCAAAACTAAACAATTTACAAACTTGAACGTTAAAAATTGAACTGTTTCGATTCGAAAGCCTTATTAGTTAAATAAATGTAAACGTCCGATTGAAACCTTATAAAATATTTTCAATTTTTCAATAATTTCAAATTAATAGATTTATAATTAAACGCTTTTATTCAATTTTAAATCCTATGTTTGAATATTGTTTCAGTCACAAATATTCCATTTCTAGCCCGTGCAATTTGATTTTTTTTTTGTAATTAGAAAAAGGACATTTTTTCCATATGTAGGAATATTTTACTGTTTACTTAAAACGAGCAATTATAAATCAAAAATTTAAAACTAAACAATTTGAAATTGAATTGTTTCAAATAGAAAGCCTTAGATCGTTCAAATTTCAGACTGCTAAATTTAAACTTTGAATGTGATTATATTAATTGTTCATTTTGTTGAATTATTAATTTGTAAGTGACATTTTTTTATTTTGATGTACAAATAACAATTGCACAGTTATCGATTTCAAATGACTTGAAATAAAAAATAATTGAACTTTTAATTTAAAAAGTGTTAGGTTTAAACGAAATTTAAAATCGTTAATTTGTAATGTTTCTAACTTCAAATTGCTTCAAAATTATATAATTTTCAACATTTAGAAATTTATTGATTCATTGTTTACTTTAAGGGCATTGGAAATCATAACGTGAATTTATTTCTTTTAATCAGAAATATTTCAACTGTTCAATTTATAAAAGTTTACAATTTTGTAGTTGAACGGCATTTAATATAAAATTGTTCATAATGTTGAGAGCTTCCATTTTATACGGGTAAATTATTGAACGTTTCAATTAATCATTTTTAGCTTCAATTTTTAAAGTTTAAAATTCAAAAGAGTTCTAGTTTGAGTGCTTTAATTTGCAGTTCAGTTCTGATTTTATTACTTCGAATGAAAATCCGGGAATAAACTCGGAAATGGCACCAGTTTGATCAAATAATAATAAAAGAAAAAACCTCTAAATACCTCCGTCAATGACTCGATGGCCTTAAGATGATACCGGAAATCCGCATGGAACATGTTAGCTGTCAGAGTTTTATTAACATTAGCAGTTGACATCAGCTCCTTCAACAAATCCACAAACTCCTCCCTCGGAGTGGTAAAGTTCCACTTCAGGACCTTCAGTTTCTGTTCATCAATCACCCTCTGGTGCTTCAGATTATTTACCGCCAAGAGTGGACTACAATCAACTTCTTCCTCCTTCTTCCTCGCACTGCTCGGCTTTGCTGAACCTCCTTTCGGTTTCACAATCGCCTTCGCCGCCTTATTCGCTCCTCCACTCTTGACCGTCTTCTGCGTACTTTCCTCCGGTGCCTTCTTCGTCGGTAAAGGCTTGATCGGCATATTCGACCTCGCCTTGTCCAAAATCGTCAACACCACAGTCTTCGATCCCGGCTTCAACTTCTCCGTTTGCCTCGCTATCAGCTCATACGAAAGTTGAATCATAAAACCCAAACAAGCCTCTTGTGCGTTTTTCCTTACATCCGAATTCCGATCCTCTAGGTTACTAAATAAAATTGGCAAGCACACAGTCAGTTCCTCCTTCGGAATTTGCTTCGGAGGTACTAGCGGCAACGATTGAGCCAGCCAGGTCCACAATTCAGAACGAAGAGCAGGAGATCCAGATTTCAAAGCATCTCCGACCATTTCCCCGTCAAAGAAATCTTTGTATCCACACTGATCCGTCCAAGTGTTGATGCAAGAAATAGCAGCTGTCCTAATCCAGCTTTTAGAGTCTCCAAGGCACTGAATGAAGCCAGGGAACAAAGCCCGAATATGTTGCTTAATCGGAGCACCCATTGATGTTGCCAAAAGCTCACAAACTCCCAAAGCCGTCTGAGCAATCTTGCTGTTGCTATCCTTCAAACATTGAGCGAGCCACTGGGGAAGTTCACCAATTGATGGCTTGATAGACTTCACCTCGTTCAGAACATTCGTGATCTTCTGCAACCCTTCGTTGCGAACCTTCCAGTTCTTATCAGTCAACTCGTTGTACAAACTCTCAGTTATGTGACCACTGATATCAACTCGAGGCATATGATCAAGATCTTGATTCCCATTGGGCTTTTCTTTCTCCTCAACTTCCTCATCAACCGGTTCTGGGGCTTTGCCTCTCTTCCCTTTAGCTCCTCGTGTCGGAATCGGTGCAGATTCTCCGCTTCGCTTCTCACACTCCTGTTCGATTTGCTGCTTCAAGGCTGGTTTCTCACTGTCGAAGTAATTAAGAAGGTTCCTTCCCATAAATAAGTACATGCTTCCGACTAAATTAATCGCTGCACTTCGAACGGCTGGGTTTGTAGCCGCGATTGCTTTCTTCGCACTGTCCAGCAGAGCGCTGGAGTTATTTGGACAACCAAACTCCATCAAGGCTTTGGACATCCAAGCGAGACTCTCCTGTTGAACCTTTGGATTCTTTTGATTGAAAGCGAAAGTAATGACTTCGGTCGCCACTTGATCAAAACTCGTCGCCTCTGCAATCGCAGTCAAGGTCTCCCCAGCAATCGAACTGTTTTTTACATCACCGAGTTTTTCTGTAATGTCCATCACGCAATATTCGGTAACTGTGCTCGTGAATGGGTAACTTTCTGCGAGCAACTTTACAGTCTCAATCCGGAGCTTGAGAACCTGGAAGTTCGTGTCCTTAAAGCCAGGCTTCTTGGCTAGAATGCGTACGACAACTTGGGATGTTATTTCAGGATCCGTGCCTTTAACGATCTCATTAAGCTGTTCAACAGCTGCCAAGCGAGTCTTCCAGTTGGTGTCAACGAGGCCAGAGATCACGTCATTAGGAAGAACCTGAGCTGCGATTTCGTCCACTTCCTCGGGTGTTAAATTCCTCTCTGATTGTGGTTTTGCCTGAGATTTCTTCGCTCCAGAATTCGCGGAAGAATCGGATGCTTTCTTCGCGGGTCTTTTGTTAGTTGTAGAGTTTGGTCGCTTGGGCTTTGTTGGTTCCTTATCCTTGACTGGAGATCCAATTTTAGAAGGAGCAGTCTGAGGTCGCTGGGTCTTTTTCACTGTCGGGGTCTTGACAAGAATCACTGCTTTTTCAGAGCATTCTTTGATCTTTGCCATTTTTAGATTATCGAGATCTGCGAGGAACGGCAAGAGGGCTTTTTCTCCGACGAGTTTCATGGCTGTACCGAGAGCATCTGCGGAATTGTCTCGAACTAGGGGATCTGGTTCGTTTAGGGTTTTTAAGAGACTGGCTGTGTAAGCCTTCAACAGCTTTTTGTTCAAACTCGCTGGCGGGGTTCTAGCGAAACAACGGGACAAAAATGCTGCTGTCTCGGCTTTAACTGCAGGGTTTTTGTTCTCCAAGGCGGCGATTACATCTTCCAGGATGACGTCGATGGTAATACTGAGGAAAATAGCGTCAGAGCATTCGCGAAGTACCTGGACGACATTTTGTTTCTTCTCTCGAAACTTTTCGAGAACTGTGGGAAGACAAGCAGAGGCGTAGGATGTGAAGGACTTCTTGAGACCATTTGCTAAGCCGGTGAGGCATTTTCCAGCTAGGGCGACTATTAGTACGTTGGAGTCCTTTGCTATCAACTGTAAAGAAAATTTTTAAAAAATTATTAAATAATATTAAATGGAGGTTACAATTAATTGCAGATTTTACCCAGGTAATATTTTATAATCTTGCTAAATATTCTCTTAAAACAAATGTTGTAAAATAAAAAATCATAAAAAAAATTTCGATGATTAAGACAACTTTTTATTCTCTTAAAACCATTTAAAATTCTTAAAGCTTCTAAACTTTTTGTTCGAAATCTTAAAAAAGCTACATCTTGTTTTTAATAAAATTATTATATCAAATTTGGTAATCTTGCAAAATGGACTTTGCTTTGAAATCTTCTACCGAAATCTTAGAAAATCATTTGAAATATTTTTAAATATTTTCTTCAACCTATTTTTTCAAACAAAAAATTGATTTTAATTTTTCCTGAAATAATAATTCAAATTTTCTCGTCTCTGTGAATGTGTGAACAAGTTTACAAATTATATTCTGGTAATAAAATGTTGAGAACAGAATTATTTCCTAATATTAAAACACATTTATAATTAAAATTTTCTCTTGTACCAACAAGGTTTAGAAACATTCAGAAATAAATTTTATCATCAAATAGAGTTACTTATTTGGAAATTTTGATTTACTAAATTGATGGTGCACACAACTCTTAATCTTTATTAATACATAAATATATATAACCACATTTAATATGGTCAAGGGATTATGAATACAATTCTTTCGTCATTTTTTAACATTTGGTCAAAACGTTTAAAACAGAATATTGTTGCCTTTATTATTAAAGAATCATTTACAATTTCAAGTTTCTCTTTTAGAAATAAATTTTTAGAATTAAAACTCATTTGGAAATCACGATCCTTTTGAATCATGTCATTGTCATAGGTAATCTGTATTGTGGAAAGGAAATTTTATTTTTTGACCTACCTTTTTCAAAACTCGCACAACGTCTCCGTAGTCACCACTTTCCAGTTTTGGATTTACTAGGAGATTCTGCAAGCTATCGAGACCTTCTTTTCGGTCCTGCCATTTCTTGGATTCAACCTTATCGAAGAAATCTTTAGGAAGCTTGGAAAGAATATCGACGGGATCAAGCAGCTCATAAGGATCAACCTCTGATGCAAAATCACCTTCATCATCGTCTTTCTCATCTGAAACGAAGCACATAAGTTATTTTACTGCAGAGATTATAAACTATAAATTGTCAATTGCTATCTAATATTTTTTTTAAATACCATCTTCGTCGTCGCCCCCGCCAGAATCGATAACGCGAGTTTCTTTCGGTTTTTGGGATTTCAAGTATCGAGTTGGCACAGCCTTTTGGTCTGACAATTTCTGGAATTCGGTATCGAGTTCTGTAAGCTGCAGAGGCTTCAAAGTATTCAATTGTTGCTTCAAGGGAGCTCCTATCCATCTGAAAATGCATTTAGATTTTTATCAGTAAACCTTCAAAGAAAATTTTATTTTGTTTAGTATTCAAGTAAGAGTTTTCCTCACCTGTAAGTTTCGATAGCAAGAGCCTTTCCTTCCTCTCGTACAATTTTGTCACGGTCCTCCAGAAAAGCTGGGATTTTCTTAATCAGAGGTTTCACACTCACAACTTTCGGTCCGAATTCCCTGCAAAATAAATATTAGAAGTGAATTATTAATACATAATTCAAGAGTTAAATATGTCAACGTAGACAGTAGAGCAATTTACCTAAGGGCGAGAGTTATAGTTGAGATACAAGCAGAGACGATTTTTGGATTTTTCGCCTCAGTTCCTTTGAGTAATTCCTCTTGTACTGCCTCGTGTTTCTCTATTTCTATGTACATAAGCGTAACTTGAACTGCTAATTCCTTAGTTTTTATTTTTGAAGCAGCCATGCACTTCGTAACTATTCCAGTCATAACATCGCTGACTGTCCTGAAAATGTTATAAATACAAATATAAGACGATTGCAGATTTAAAATGATTTTAAATCTGAAAATTTTCCTCGCTGAATATTTCAATTTAAATCCTTCAAAATAGAACAATTTTAAACAGGGGGAAAGGGTGATTTTTCAAAAAAATAGGAGAATACACTTTTTTTAGCAAAACTAATGTAGGTATTTTCAACCACGAAAGATGAATTTTCAACCCAAAAAGACAAATTTCCACAAACAGAATTGAATTTCAAGCAAAAATACGATTTTTTAACCAAATAGTTGAATTTTCAATATACGAATTTAAATATTAAAACCACAAAGACGAATTTTCTACACAACATACTATTTTTAACCCAAAAACATGAATTTTCAGTTGAAGAAGTTAATTTTCAATTAAAAAAAAAATTTTCAAATAGTTGAATTTCCAACCAAAGAGATGAATCTTCAACAAAAAAAATTATTTTTTAACACAGTAGTTCAACCTTCAACTAGGTTTTTCAATTGTCTACAAATAACAATGAATTATCAAGAAGAAATATAAGAGTTGATATTTTTACCAAAAAAGTTGAATATTCAACAACACAGTTGAATTTTCAACCAAAATAGTTCAGTGTTTACGCTGAAAAGTCGATTTTGGAAAAAATTTGACTTTTACACCTGAAAAAATGCATTTTCAAACAAAAAGTTATCTTTACAACCAAATAGATGAACTTCGAAGAAAAAAATGGTTGAACATCTAAACAAGCAGTTTAATTTTCAACATTTAAAGTTGAATATTCAAACCAAAAAGACAAATTTTCAACAAGAGTTGAATCTTAAACCATAAATGATATTTTAGTCAAGATTTTCAACCAAATAGTTGAAATTTCAACCGAAAAAGACGAATTTTCACAAGTACATGAATTTTAAACCAAATAGTGGAATTTTTAACTGAGAAAGATGAATCTTCAATAAGAAAGAGTTAACAAAAAGGGATCCCTCTAAAGAGTTATAGACAGAAACAAAAAATTTAATTTTTAACAAAGTAGTTCAACTTTTAACCAGGTTAGGTCAATCAAGGAAAGGTTTGGAAGATTCAACCAAACAATTTTTTAAAATGAATTAAGCATTTCATTAAATCAATATCAACAAAAAATTAAACAGTTGATACTTAAATCAAACAAGATTTCAATTTTAAATAAACTGTTGGATTTTCAACCAAAAGAGATTAATTCTAAACCAAAAATATAATAGCAGGGTTCACAGTGGCAAAAGGAGCTCGAAAAAACTCCGAAAACCCAAAATAAAAAAAGGTAAGTTTTGAACAAAATAGTTCAATTGTTGAATTAAGAACATCAGTTTTTAACCAAAAATGGAATAGTTACATTTTCGTTTCGAAAAATTAATTTTCAATTGAAAAAACTGAATTTTCGCCCAAATTTTTTAATGTTGAAGCCTGAAAGAAGAATTTTCGACAATGCAGTTGATTTTTCAACACAAAAATATGAATATGAAATATGAATTGAGAAATGACGAAAGGACGAATTTTTATACAAATTATATAAATTTTTAACCGAATATTTGAATTTTCAAAATAAAAAAGATCAATTTTCAACCAAAAATGGAATTGCTACATTTTCATTTGAAAAAACTAATTCTCAAATGAAAAAAAAAACAATTTTCTACCAAATTATTGAATTTTTGAGCAAAAGAAAAGAACTTTCTACAATATATTTGAATTTTTAAATCAAAAATATAAGCTTTCAATACAAAAAATAATTTTCAATCAAAAATTGCAATCTTCAGTTTGAAAAAATAAAATTTTAACAAAGTAGTTTGATTTTTAACCCAAAAGACAGCTTTTCAACAAAATAAATATATTTTCAACCAAATAGTTAAATTTTTAACCAACTTTACGCCAAAAAATATTACTTTTGAACGAAATTTGAACTTGCAACAAAATAGTTGAATTTTCGACTAAAAAAGATCAATTTTCGAACACAAATGGAATAGTTCAATTTTGAGTTTAAAAAAAGTAATTTTCAACGAAAAAAAAGTTTCGGCAATAGTTAAATTTTCAAGTAAAGATTTTTAAAAAATTAGAAATTGCTAAAGTTAGAACATTCAAAGTTGCAGTTGATGAATTTGGAATATTCCATTTTTTAATTGAGTATTTAACTTTTTACATTTAAACTAAAATGTGTTAATCTTCTAATCCTTGTTTGAAAAGTACTGTATATTTTGTAATTGTTGCTTTAAAATTGCTGTAATTGCTTTAAAATGTTTCATCTTCAAATTTTTTAAAAGAGTATTTATTTTTAATGGTCTGCACTTGAAACGTGTACCTTATTTATTCATAAATAATTTATTTGAATTCTATAATTGATTTAATTATTATTCAATACTGGGTACAATTTCAAATATCGTATATTTGAAGAGAAAAGAGGAAAAAGGGGAAGTTTTTTGAGAATAGGAGAAAAAAAGGGAAATTTCAAGAAAAGGGGGAAACTAAGAAAAAGGGGAAGACTGTGCACCTTGTAATAGTAGAATTTTAATTTAAAAAGAATATCAAATATAACGTTTTTCGTTGAGAAATCATCTTGAATTCTCAAAAAAAAAATTAAGATGTAGTTGATATTTCAAACAAAAAAATTTGTTTTTGAAACCAAAAACAGTTAAATTCAACCAAAAGCGGAAGAGGGGAATAGAGGAGATTCTGAGATATGTTTTATTCTAAACTTACTTTCCAGCTACTGCAGCATTTTCTACAAAAGCCAGGACGGCCTCCAATCCTTTTTCCTGGGCCGGCACATTACTGTCTATCACGAATTTTTTTACGAGTCCAACAAATTTGTTGAACTCGGGAGACTTTTCGTCGTCGATGCAGCGAAAAGACTTCGCGCATTCTTCGTAACCGTGTAACCGGGCTTTCCATGACTGTAATTATTGGAAATTTATTAATAATAATTCATAAATGTTGTGTCGCCATTATTCGGACGTTTTATTTGATTTCGATATTTCAATTCTCAACAGGGTGTATACTCAAATCCTGGAAAAAATTCCCTGACAATTCCAGGTTTTTTCCAGGTAATATTCTTCATAGCACAAAGCCATGCAAATATTTCGCATTTTTAGAAAAATCGACTCTGAATATGTATACAGTTACGCAAGTTTATTATAAATAATTTTTTTTAGTTTCTAAGGATTCAATTAACATGTTCAATTTAGAAAGCTTTGACAAATTATATTAAAGATATTCTTTAATATATTAGCACCATCGATTAATTACATACATAATTATTTATTTCTTGAATTAGTCTCGAATTTTACCTTCTTATACGTAATTACAATTCAGTGCATATTTAGGTAAAATTAATGTGGGTACTATATTAACTTCAATTTAAACCGCTTCAGATAAAAGAAGAAAAAATATATATATATATATATATATATATATATTTAACATTGCATTTTCAACAGGAAAGATTAATTTTCTACTAAAAAAAATGATTTAAAACAAATACATTAATTCTAAACGAAATATTTGAAGTTTCCACTAAAAAGATCAATTTTTAACGTAATAAATGAATTTCGAACTAAACAAGATCGGCTTTTCAATCAAAAATGGAATAGTTAAATTGTCAGTAAAAAAAATAATTTCCCACCGAACCCCCAACCAAGTTTAAACCCAAAAGATGATTTTTTAACAAAAGAGTTTCACTTTTAACCTAGTAGTTTTTCAACCAAAGTGATGAATTTTTAACTAAAATGATGAATGTTCAACTGAAATAGTAGAATTTTAAACAAAAAAATTTATTTTCAACTAAAATGTTAAATATTTAAATGAAACAGCTGAATTTTCAACCAAAAAGATGATTTTTCAAATCAGAAGAATATTTTATACCAAAAAAGAAGAATTTCCAACAAAATAAATAAATTTTAAACTAAAAAAAGTTAGATTGTCAACCAAAAAATGAATAGTTAAATTTTCAGTTTTAAAAATTAATGTAGAACCAGAGAGAAAAATTTTCAAATAAAATGATAGAATATTCAATTGGAATAGTTCCATTTTCATTAAAAAAAAGTAATAATTTGTTTAAAGATTAGTTACATTTTCAAAGAAATTAAGGAATCTTCTACTGAAATAGATTAATTTTAAAACCAAAAAAATGAATTTTTAACAAAATATATTAACTTTTAACCAAGTAGTTTTATTTTCAACCAAAAAAAAAAAAAGAATTTTCAACTAAAATGATGAATATTTTACTGGAATACTTCAATTTTCAACACAATACTGGATACTGGAATTTGCAACTAAAAAAGACAGATTTTCAACCAAATAGTTGAATTTTTAACAAAAAATACCAATTTTCAACCGAACAGTTGTATTCTGAACTGTAAAATATCAATCATCAGCCGAACTGATGACATATCAACTAAAATGATGAATCTTCTGATGGAATAGCTGAATTATAAACTAAAAAGATGAATTTTCAACTAAGAATGATGAATCTTTAACTGGAATAGCTGAATTTTCAAGCAACAAAATTATTTTCAACTAAAATGTTGGAAGATTCAATTGGAACAATTAAATTTTCAGTTTACAACAAATAATTTTCAATCTATAAAAGAGCTCATTAAAAAAAAAATAGTTTCATTTTCAAATAAAGCGATTAATTTTAACTAAAATGATGCATTTTGAACTGGAATAGTTGAACTTAAAGCCGAAAGGATAAACTTTCAACTAAAATTAATTTTCAACCAAAAAGATTAATTTTCAATTGGAATAGTTACATTTTCAGTTAACAAAAAAATTTATTTTCCTCTGAAAGAACAAGAAATTTTCAAACAAATATTTAATGTTACAAGTGGAATAGTTAAATTTTTTGTAAAAAAACAAAAAATTAATTTCCAATTAAAATGATGAATATTTAACCAAAAACATTACTTTTTAAGAAAAGAATTTAACTTTTGAGAAAGTAATAACATTTTTATTCCAAAAAGATGAATTCTAAACAAAAAATGTGGTAGATGATATTTCAATCAAAAAAGATTTTGATTTTTAATCAAAAATAGTTTAATTTAACCAAAAAAAAAACGAGTTTTCAACAAGAGTTGAATTCTCAGCTAAGAAAGATTTATCAGTTAAGAGAGAAAAAATTGGAAATAAACTGTTGAATTTTCACGCAAAAAGAACGATTTTTCAAGCAGATACTTGAATTTTCAATTAAAACCGATCAATTTTTAACCAAAAATTGAATAGTTGAGTTTTCAGTTTAAAAAATTAACTGAAAAAAATCAACAAATGAGTTATATGCAGTGATTTAAAGCTACTTTTATAAATAAAGAATCATTGTTACTCAATTTTATATTGTAATCGAAAGAAAAAATTAAGCACAGTCAAAAAAATTCCATGGCAATTCCAGGTTTTCCACGTAGAGTAGACACCCTAAATAATTAATAAATATTATGACGTACGTATTCGTACGTTTAACATAATTTCGATACTTTAATTAACACTTTATTATAAACAAATTTGGTTTGATTAAGATTATATTTACTTTGTGAACGCAGCGATCTTCCACGGGCAACTTAGTGTATTCAGTATCTTCTTCCATTTTTCAGACCCTGAAAAAGAAATATTTATTCAATTATTAACTCTTTATTTAGAATATATTGTTTATTCCTAATCTTAAAATTATTCAATTTATTTGTAATGCCTTTACAAAGCTGAATTTTAAATGTTGTAGAATTTCGAAAATAGGAAAAAGAATTGCACAAAATTTATAACACGGGCAAAAGCGACTCACCGGCAGGCTCGCAATTTAGAAAATAATTTCTTATAACAAATTAAAAGATCCGAACTTCCTTTTAATAACAAATTATTAAGTTTAACTTTGATAAATGATTTAAAATACCTTTGCTAAAAAGAATGATGTGAAACATAAAAAAACCTCGTTCATTAACTATAATTGTTATAAATAATTACCTTATACCGACAATGACACTCAACCATTTCTCTAAAAGAAATACAACTAAACAATTGAAAATACTAAAAGAACAAATATATTAAATTAATTAAACAAAACTAAATAATCCATAATCTAAAGCGACAAATAAAACAGCATTAATATCATGTCCAAAATACGAAGTCTACGAACATTTACACACAAAAATAACGAACCTCCTGCCAGCATAACCTACACTTTATTTTCAAGATCAAGACTAACCGCTTATCCCTTTCCCCTCTGAATCATGTTATTAGCGCGAAAATAAAGCTGATGATACCAAATATGTCAATGATATGTATGTCAATGATAACATCGAATTTGGACACAGAAAGTCAAGCCAAACTACATCGACACGATTTGCAAAATCAAACTACGCATATCTGATTTCTGAACCTCAATGCCGGATATTCGAGCGAAAAACAATTCTGCTGTTAGAGATTAAAAAATGGATAAAGAAACCGACTACGCCGAATAGTAGCATCTTCGACGAGAGCAAAATCAACGCTTTGGATGTTGTTCATTAACGGGCGAAAAATAGTAATTAAGGAAAAGACACTTGCCTTCAATTAAACAACGACACTTGAATTGGTATTTAAAAACTAGCACTAGCACTCAGATCTACTGTATTATTAAAATAAACCCAATATTTTGCAATCACCCATAACGATCTTTCGTCGCCATTAATTCTACATTTCAAATATACTGTTCACCATATATGACGAAAATTGAATTGATTGTCGCAAGACACTTGTTCCGAGTCCTCAAGGCGGATCGATTCAAGTTTCAAACTTCATGTCAACAGAGAGCGCTCGTATCGCATTTTTTCGATTTAAAAAACTGACCAATCCGTGGTCGATTTTTCTGGTGACAAAATGGATTCAGGAGAAGGAACTAATCAAATTCTTCTTCAAGGTGACGTCATTGTCATTTATTATTTTTGAATTTCAAAAGTCGTAAAACGGATTTTTTTTTACCACACAAAACAAGATAGGATTTGAATAAAATCAGGTGGGTGTCATGCCAAAAATATGGTCTTTGAAAAGAGTTTTCTACGATTCTACGAATTTTTTTATCACAGAAAACACTTTTTTGAGGAAAAAATCTTAAATCCTACGAGAAATAATTATTTAAATATTTTTTGCAATTTAATTTTTTTACTGTCACTTTTTACCAATTTTTTACGAATGTTTGAATCTTAGTAAAGCACAGCTTATTTTCGGAGGGAAAACATTCCCCATATCTCTACTGCTTCCAATTTTGAAAATAAGTCAATAATCTTCAAATATAGTTCTTTAAAAAAAAATTCTTCAAGAGAATTGTTTTAACGATCCTAAACATAGAAAAATTTACGTTGAAAATTAGAATCACAGTTGTAAAGAATCAGGATTGCTACAAAATCCCAATTTCGAAATTACCTGACTTTTCCCTGAACAATTTTAAATTTTTCCTGGCCGTTATAATTTTTTTGTTTAGATATGAAAATGACTTTACGCCTAGGACATCAATAATTTTAATGCTAAAAAAGGTATGTTTTCAAATTTCTTTTAAAGACTTTCAGTGACAACAATCATAAATCAAAGAATGGAATTTTCAGTCAAAACAATTAATTTTCAACAAAATAGTTAAATTTTCAACCAAAGTGATGAATAATCGATTACAAAAAATTAATTCTCAATACGAAAATGTAACAGTTGATATTTCCACTAAGAAATATTTTAAATCTAAATATTTAATTTTCAATAAAACAGTTCAATTTCGAACAAAAAATTGTTAGTCCATAAAGAACAAAAAAATTTATCAAAAATGTTGAATTTTCAAGCCAAAAATAATTTCATTTTCAACCCAAAAAAGATGAGTTTTCAAAATAAAAAAAATGAATTTTCAACTACAAAAGATAAATTTTTAAGGAAAAATGCAATAGTTACATTGTCAGTAAAAAATTAAGTTTTAAAAAAAAAAAAAAAGCTGGAATACCAAAAATTTTTATCAAAAAAGATGAAATTTCAAGCTATAAGAATAATTTTCTACCAATTAAGGTTAACTATGAGCAAAATACATGAATTTTCTACCAAATATTTGAATTTCTTAAGGAATTTACAACATAATATTTATATTTTTAACTAAATTGTTGAATTTTTAAGTGAAGAGAAATTTTCAACAACAAAAAGACATTTTCAATTGAAATGATGAGTCATCTATCAGAAAAGATGAGTTTTCTAAGAAACAGTTCAATTCTCAACCCTGAAATATGAATTTTCAACATATAAGTTCATTTTCAACCAAACTGTTCAATTTTCAAGCGAAAAATGAGTTTTTAACATAAATTTTGAATTTTCAAAAAAAAAGAGTGCGAAAAATAAATGAATTATCAACAAAAAAGTTAATTTATCAACAAAAAATTGAATAGTTAAAATTTCAGTTGAAAAAAATAATTTTCAACTGAAAAAAACGAATTTTCAACTGAAAAAAAAAGAATTTTCAACAAAAGTCGAATTTTAAGCCAAAGAAATGAATTTTTAACCGAGTACTTGAATTTTTAATCCAAGATGAATTTTCCAACAAAAAACAAACAAAACAATTTTCAACGAAATATATGAATTTACAACTAAAAAAGATAAATTTAAAAAAATATAATAGTTACAATTTTAAGTGAAAAAATTAATTTTTAACAAAATACATGAATGTTCAATCAAATGTTTTAATTTCTCAAAGAACTTTTACCAAATATTTGAATTTCTTAAGGAATTTTCAACATAAATTAAATTTTAATAATTTTAATTTTAATAAGTTAAATTTTCCACCAAAAATATGAATTGGTCACCAAGAAGATTAATATTCTACCACAAAGAACGAATTTTCAACCAAATAGTTGAATTTTCAACTGAAGAAGATAAGATTCCAACAATAAAAAAGAGGAGTTTCAACAAAATAGTTAAATTTTCAACCACAAAAAAAGGTTTTGAACTAAAATGACGAAGCAATCAAAAAATAAAATGTGTAACAAAATAGTTCCACTTCCAACTGAGCAGTTAAATTTTGAATAAAAGAAATATGGATTCTCAATGAAGAAAGTAATAGTTGATATTTCATAGAAAAAATATTTTAATTTTTAAGCCAAAAACAGTTACATCCAACCACAAAGGTGAATTTTTTACATAACAGTTGAATTTGTAACCCTAAAATATGAATTTAAAAAAAAAAGTTTATTTTCAACCAAAATGTTCTTTTCTACCATAATAATTGAATTTTCAACTCCAAAAAGAGGAGTTTTCCATAAAATAAATTAATTTTCAACGGAACAATTGAATTTTCTTCTTCTTCAAAAAAAAAAAAAAAAAACAATTTTCAACAAAATACATGAATTTTTAAGCAGAAAAGATAAATTATTAACCAAAAATCGTTATATTTTCAACAAAAGAAATGAACTGTTAAACAAAAATTTAAAATAACTAAAGAGATTACTTTTCTACCAAAGACGAATTTTCGAAAAAATGTCACCTGAAACATATACATTTTCAACTTAAAATAGAATAGTAGAAGATTAAATTTCTATCCAAAAAGATAAAATTTCAAACGGGATTAATTTTTAACAAAATATATGCATTTTCAAACGAATATTTGAATTTTTAACATAATAGTTAGATTTTCAGACAAAATGATGAATTATTCTTTAAAAAGATTAATATTCTACCAGAAAAGGCCAATTTTCAACCAAATACTTGAATACTCATCAAAAACAGGTTAATTTTCATCCCAAAAACGTAAGTTTTCAATAAAAAAAGAAGTTTTCAACAAAATAATAAAATTGACTTCAACTTTAGTTAATGTTAAATTAAAGTTGAAGTGGTAGTATGAAAAATTCATTTGCTAGAAACATTGTTGAAACAAATTTTTGTTGTAATTTTTTTTATTGGAAATAATGTTTTTTATTTGAAATAAAATCAGCAGTAATATTATTTTTATTCTTAAAATCATAGGAAAAGTATTTTTTAGACACCTGGTTTTTGGCACGACAAATTCTTAACTTTGAGATTAAGAATATTTGAAAAATTAGTAGACACTTTCACATTTTTGGAAATGTGATTTGTGATTATGAACTTATTTCCAAATCAGAAGTACTTAAAACTCTACTCCCCCAAAATTGAACAAACTAAGAATTTAAGGCGGACAATTAAAAAAAAAGTTAAACAAAGCAAATATCACACAATTTGAATCTAACGCTTTTCGAATAAATAAACATGAATAATTTTACGTTTAGGGTATTAAAATTTAAAACAAAATTATTAATTTAAAAAATGGTAAATGCTTAACCTACAATATTAATCGAATCCATTTCAAATCAGGCAAGTTCTATTTTTCACGCCGCATACTCTCTGAGACAAAATAATATGTTGTTTTTTCAGAGAAATTAGTCGACACGTATTTTGAATTTTTTTTTGTCTCAAATCGGAATAATATGTGTTGCTCAATTTCCTCTAAAAAACAACATATTTTATCGCTGAGAGATAGCCTGATTTAAAATGGATTTGACAAATACCAAAATTGTAACCGTAGCAATTTTAAAGAAGGTAAGGTAAAACTATTTAAAAATTGTAGGTAAATTTAATTTTAAATAAAAATTGAATGGCGCTGAAAAAAATATATTTTTCAACTTGATTGAATCACATTAAAATTCAAATTTGCTTCAATTTTCATTAAATTTGTCAAGTACTTTCTACAAAAAACACATCACGAGAAGATGACTATGATATAAGAAATAAGCGAATGCAAATTTAATTACAAAATTAATTACAAAATTAATTAAAAATTAATTACAAAATTAACTATTGCTTTATTCAATACTCGCACTTAAAATACGTCTCTTATCACTAAATCATGATTGAAAATTAATCTACTTCGATCTTCGTTCCGTCCTCGTAATTGTTGACATTCCGTCGACAAATTTAGTCGTAAAGAGAACATTTGCATTATTGAACATGCCGTCTTTTAAGGAAACGACTATAAACTGTGAGTGTTTGAAATGCCTCTTGAGCATCGTTCCTATATTTTCAGTATGTGAAAGATCCAAAGCGGCATCAACTTCGTCCAAAATGTACAGAGGCGCTGGCTTGAATAAAAGCATCGCTAAAATCAATGATAAGGCAACAAGAGATCTCTGACCACCTGAAAGTTCACCCAGCGATTCTTTCCATACCCCCGAAAACCCAATTTTTACTTCCAAACCCTCCATGACGGTTTGATTCTCCGGAGGTTGTAATTTCGCATCTGCTCCAGGCAACAAACTGCTGAATATCGAACCAAAATCTTTGTTCACCTGCAAAAGAAAAAGTTTCGTGAATCCAAGTTTTCGAGTTTCACTCGACAGATCGGTGAAACTTTTATTATATTTGAACTAGAGGCCTTGGACTCGTTTTAGAGATCGAGAATAGTGTAAATAGTGTTACCAAGTTTAAAAAATAATGTCAAGATAGTGACATAAAATTTTTCAAGCAGTAAAATGAACTTCAATGTTTATTTAAAAGGTTATCCTTTAGTCTATAAATTATCAGAATTCCTATTTATTTTTATCGCAGGCCCAATAAGATAATCCAATTATTTTTGGTCAGAAGTTCATTCTTATCGGTTGAAAAATCTACTATTAAATTTTTGGTTAAGAATTCACCTTTTTTGGTTTAAAATTAAATTATTTTGTTGAAAATTCAAAAATTTTGTCAAAAGTCATAGTTCTTGGTTGAAAACTGAACTGTTTTGTTGAAAATGCATCTTTTGGCTTAAAAATTCAACAATTTGATCGAAATTTTTTTGCTTTCTTGACTAACAATTTTTTTTTATTGAAATTTCAATTATGCTGCTAAACATTCATCTTTATGGTTCAAACATGTATCTCTGTTCATAGAAATGTCACCCTTTTTAGTTAAAAATGCTGGCTGGTTAAAAATGAATTTGTTTCGATTTAAAGTTAAATTTTTTGTTGAAAATTCACATTTTGGGGTTTGAAATTCAACTTTTCAGGTTAAATCCAACTGTTTTTTATTTTGTATTAGAATATTCTTTTTTTTTAAATATCAAATATTACATTTTTCGTTGAAAAATCATCTTTTTAGGTTAAAAATTCAACACCTTGGTTGAAAGTTGAACTACTTTTTTAAAAGTTCATTTTTCTGGTTGAAGATTGACAATTTTAGTTGCAAATTCGTTTTTCTTTTTGTTAAAAAAAGTTTTTTAACTGAAAATTTAACTATTTTGTTACAAATTCATCTGCTTGGTTGTAAATTAACTTTTTTGTTAAAAATGCATATTTGCGAGTTGAAAATTCAACTATTTTGTACAAAATTAAACTGCTTTGTAGAAAATTCGTTTCTTTATTTTAAATTAATTCTCCCCAGTGAAAATTTAACTACTCTATTTTTGAACAAACATTGATCATTTTTTATTTAAAAATTCTATTATTTAGTTTTAAAAATTTAGAATCGAAAAAATATAAACTAAAATTTAATAAAAATTTGAATGAACATCATATCCATTGTAAAAAAGATTTAATTGAAAATGTGTGTATATTGTTGAAAATTCGTCTTTTTTGGTAGGAAATCATTTTTTTTTTTTTGTTAAAAATAAAGTATTTTGTTGAAAATTCGTCTTTGTTGGTTAACTCCAACTGTTTTTTATTTTTTATTAAAATATTCTTTAGTTGAAATATCAAATATTACATTTTTCGTTAAAAAAAATCATCTTTTTAGGTTGAAAATTTAACTTCTTTGTTAAAAGTTGAACTACTTTCTTAAAAGTTCATTTTTCTAGTTGAAGATTAACAATTTTAGTTGAAAAATCGTTTTTTTTTGCTTGTTAAAAAGTACAATTTTTAACTGAAAATTAACTATTTTGGTGAAAATTCAACTGATTGATTGTAAATGAACATTTTTGTAGAAAATTCATATTCTCCAGTTTTTTTAAAATAAAAAATAATTCTACTGAATGAAAATTTAACTACTCAATTTTCGGTTAAAACCTGATCTTTTTGAGTTTAAAAATCCACTATTTAGCTGAAAAAATTTAGAAATGAAAAAAATATAAACTAAAATTTAATCAAAAAAAATTTAGAATAACATCAAATTCATGGTTCAAAATATTTAGTTGAAAATTGATGTATCTTCTGTTAAAAATGCGTCTTTTTTGGTAAAATATTAATCTTCTGGGTTTAAAATTAAAGAATTTGGTAGAAAATTAATCTTCATATTTTAAAATTCATCTTTTCAGTAGAAAATTTAACTATTTGGTTGAACATTTAACTGCTTTGTTGAAATATCATGTTTTTGTCTTGAAAAATCAACATGTATGATGAAATTTTTTCTTTATTGACTGAAAAATCTTTTTTGCTTAAAAATTCGTCTTTTTGATTTGAAATTAGTGTCTTTGGTGTAATTTTTTTTCGAACTAGTAGCAAAATAGTGACTTCGCTTTAAAAAAGTGTCAAATAGTGTCAACATTGTGATGAGTCGTAGGGCTAGAACTAGAACAGGGATACAGAATAGGTTTTAATCGAAAAACAAATTCTCAGTCATTTCCCGGTTCTCAAAATTTGTTCACGTCATTGAAATTAAGAAAATTCGAAATCTTAAAACTGCAAATTTTTTTATTTGAAGTAGATTGAACTGCAAATTAAAGCACTCAAATTGGAACTCTTTTGAATTTCAGGCTTTAAAAATAGAAGCTTGCAAACATTTAATTCAGATTTTTTTTTCATTTAAACGCTCAATAATTTAAACGTATAAAATGGAAGCTTTTAATAATGTCAAAGTAAACAATATTTGACTAAATGTCATTAAATTGAAATTTTTTTTCATTTTAAACTTTTATAAATTGAACACGTCCTTCCAATTCAGTACAAAATTAAAAATAAAAAGTTCCGACCCTTCATCTGAATGCTAAAAATACAAAATTCGCCCCCGCCAAGCCTATAAAAATATTTAACTGAAAAAATGTCCTCTCCCAATTCAAAAAAACAATTAATAATCAAAATTTCTTCCTTCAAACTCAATAAAAATGTTAAAAATTAAAAATTGCCCTCTTCCAATTCAGAAAAAATATTGAAAAATAACCAAAATTTCGTCGCTTCCAATTCTATGAAAATCTTAAAAATAAAACAATTTCCCTCTTTCAGTTTAGAAAAAATTGAAAACCAAAGTTTACCCCAATAAAAATTATAAAAACGAAATAAGGGCCTGTTCCAATTCAGAAAAAAAAAATGAAAACGAAAATTTCCTCCATTCCAACTCAATAAAAAGGTTGAAAATCAAGAAATTATCCTTCTTCCAATTTATAAAATATTAAAACCAAAATTTCCTCCTTTCCAACTCGATACAAATATAAAATGTCCCTCTACCAAATCAACAAACATTAAAAACTAAAATTTCCTCATTTAAAACTCAACAAACATGTTAAAAATACCAAATCGTCTTGTAAAATTATTTAATGTTCAATTTTAAACACTCGAACTACAGTTTAGTTTTAAAAATCATTAATCAATTTATGTTTACAGTTGGTCAACTTGGAACGTTTTTTATCAAATATTTTTAAATTCAAATTCTTTTTATTTTTAATTGTTTAAGTCTTCAGAATTGCATTTCAAAATACTTTAAACTGAAAATATACACTTAAAAATGAAGACCTAGAATGGAAAATTTCTAAAGTAAAAAATTTCAGAATTAAGCATTATGAACTAAATGAATTGTTAATTTAATAAAATAATATTTAACTTAACATTTAAAAAAAAGTTTGAATATAACTTATTTTAAATTGCATTATATCATGTGATATTTACAGTGATTGGATGAATTTTTGTTCCAAAAATGTATAAATTTCCCGTCAAAAATAAATTCCCGGTCTCTTACCTGTTCCCAAGCCTGATGCAGAGTTTCTTTCTTCTTCTCATCCAGATGTTTAATTGTTTCCAAGATTTTTCGCTTATCGTTCTCCACGATTCGCTTTTTCTTCAAGGTCTCATTATACTGTTCCTCTTCTTTATTCAAAAGATTCATCGCTCGTGTGTTTACGTTTCGACTCAATCGCTCACGAACCGACTCAAGTTGGTGCATTTTCTGTCCCATTTTCTCGGGATCGTTCACTTGGAAGTCGTACATTCCTCCTGCAATTAAGAAAATTAAGTAATAATGAAATAAGCTCTTTAAAAATCCAATAGAAAATTTAGATGAATTAAATCAGGATGTCCAGCGATTATTAAGAACAAAATTCAAGATATTTCCAAGGTTTCAGGTCAAAAAACTAAGTTTTTATCTAGGTTTCTGTTTTTGGAAATGAAATAGTGAAATAATCGTTCACTATCAATGCAAAATCGTGATAAGCATTTGCTATACACGCATTTTTTTTGTAAAACAATTTCTGTTCGTAACCTCAACTGATGATGTCGAACTTCAAAATAAAATTTGCAAGTTGCTAGCAAATTTTAGGTAATTAATTTTGAAATCGTTCAAAATCTTTTGAAATCTGATGTTTACGCCTTTGTGAAATCTTATAAAATCTTTGAAATCTTTTGAAATCTTCTAAAATATTTTGAAACTGTGAAATGTTTTGTAATCTTTAAAAAAATTTTAAATGTTTTAAATCTTTCTGATATCTTTGAAAAACTTTTGAATACAAAATCTTTAAATATTTTTTTATCTTTTGAAATATTTGAAACCTTTCTGAAATTTTTGTGAAATCTTATTAAATCGTTTAAAATTTTTTAAATATGATGTACATGTCTTTCTAAAATCTGTTAAATCTTTGTGAAATGTTTGAAATCCTTGCACTCTTTGTGAGCTAAAATATTTTAAAACCGTTTAAAATCTTTTGAAATCGTTCGACATCTAATGTGCATGTCACGCCTTTGTGAAATCTTTAAAACCTTTGTGAAATCTTTTAAATCCGATCTACAATGCCTCTGTGGAATCCTTGAAATCTTGGTGAAATCTTTGAAATTCCCAATATCTTAAAAATCTTTTTGATATCTTTGCAAACCTTTTGAATAAAAAATCTTTGATATCCTTGAAATCTTTTAACATCATACACATTTTTTTAATCTATGAATTTTTTGTGAAATCTTTTGGAATCTGTGAAATGTTTGAAATCCTTGAAATCTTTGTGAGGTTATCAAAATATTTGTGAAATCTTCAAAAGTATTTTGAAACCTTTTGAAATTTTTTGAAATCGTTTGAATTTTTTTTAATCTACTGTACATACAACGCTATTGTGAAATCTTTGAAATCTTTGTCAGATCTTTAAAATCTGTGTGAAATCTTTGTCAGATCTTTAAAATCTGTGTGAAATCTTTTAGAATCTTTGAAATCTGATGTAGAACGCCTCTGTGAAATCCGTGGAATCTTTTTCAAATCTTCTGTAATCTTTGAAATCTTTCAAATTTATATCCTTAAAATCTTTTTAAATATTTTCAAGACTAAAAATATTTGACATAATTCTGAAATCTTTGTGAATTCTTTTGAAGCCGTTTGAAAGCCTTGAAATGTTTGTGAGATCTTTGAAATATTTCTGAAATCTTCTAATCTTCTTTTGAAATTTAAAATATTTTAAAACCTTTTGAAATCGTTTAAAATATTCTGAAGTCTTTTGAAATATTTGAAATCTTTATGATATCTTTTTGAAGTCTCTTGAAACCGTTTGAAATCTTCGTGAAATTTTTGAAGCCGTTTGAATTTCTTTAAATCTTTGAAATATGTATGGAATCTTCTGAAATTTTTTGAAATCTTTTGAAATATTTGAAATCTTTGTTAAATCATTTGAAATTTTTTAAATCTTTGCGAAATATTTTGAAATTTAAAATATTTTAAAACCTTTTGAAATAGTTTGAAATCTTAGAAATCTTTGTGAAATTTGTTGAAATCATTACAAATCTTTGAAATCTGATGTACACGCCTTTCTGAAATCTGTTGAATCTTTTCGAAATCTTAAAAACCCTTGAAATCTTTGTGAGATCTTTATCCTTGTGAAATCTTCCAAAATCTTTTGAGAAAGTTTTGGAAATCATTTGAAATATTTGAAATCTTTATGAACTCTTTTGGAATCTTTGTTAAATCTGCTGAATATTTATGAAATCCTTAGCATACTTGAAAATCATTGCGAGATATTTGAAATCTTTGTGAAATTTTCTAATATCTTTTTAAACCTTTTGAAATCGTTTGTAACACTAGAAATATTAAAAAAATCTTTGTGTAATCGTCTAAAATATTTTGAAACCGTTTGAAACCTGTTGAATCTGTGGGAAATCCTCAAAATCCTTGAAATCTTTGTGAGATCTTTGAAATCTTTGTCAAATCTTCTAAAATGTTTTAAAACCTTTTGAAATCTTTGAAATAAAATGTACACCACCTTGTGAAATCTGATGAAATGTTCTGAAATGGTTCTTAATCTTTTCAAATATTTGAAATTTCTGAAATCTTTTGTGATGTACTTTGAAACAGTTTAAAATCTTTGAAGTATTTTAAAGCTTTGTGAGATCTTTTAAAACCGTTTAAAATCTTTGAAATAATTTTAAATCTTCTAAAATCTTTTGAAATCTTTTAAAATCTTTGAAATCTTTGTCGACTCTTCTAAAATCTTCTAAGATATTTTCAATCCTTTTAAAATCGTTTGAAATATTTTGAAATCTGATGTACACGCTTTTATGAAATGTTCTGAAATCTTTTAAAATGTTTGACATTTTTCTGAAATTTTTGTGAAATACTTTCAAAAAGTTGGCCATTTTTGAAATATATGTTGAAACCTTTGTTAAATCTTTTAAAATCATTAAAAATATTGTTAACTATTTTAAATCTAGAAATATGTTGTACACTCAAAAGTAGAGTTGTCAAGTAGAGTTTTCAAGGTTTTTAAGGTCGCTAGACACCCAGATAAAATATAAAAATACAAATGATTAAAAGTACCTGCTTCTCCGAAGTAGGCTTTGTCCTGTTCAATCCACTCGTACTTTTTCGTCATCTCCGTCACTCTGTGTTTACAATCAGCAGCGTTGGTTTTAATCGCACTTATTTCATGATTAAGCTTCTTTATCTCCAGCTCCGCATCCCTCGCCTGTTTGATAATTTCCTCCTTCTTTTGCAACAATTTCTGAATATCCTTGTTCTTCTGATTTATAATATTCTTCTGCTTCTTCAGTTCTTCCTGCACTTCCCCAACTTCAGCCTTCGCAGCTTTTAATTCTTCTTTCAACTCCGACTCTTTTTGCTTTAGCTCTGCTAATTTAGCTTCTGCTTTTATAAGTTGCTCTTTTCCAGCCTCGATTGTTTTCTGCAATTCGGATATCTCCAAATTCAAAGTTTCCGATTCCTGTTCTCTTTTTTGCCACTCTTTTCGACTCTCCTCGGACTTCTTTTTCAAGGCTTTTAGTTTGTTTTCAGCATCCTTCAGTTGCTTTTCACGAATATTAGCCGCGTCTTTCAACTGATTCTCGAGAACTTTCGCCTTTTGAGAACTGACTTTTGCGGTTTCTTTCGCAACCTGCATTTTCTCAGTTAGTTCCTGAATTGTAGATCGCAAGGCTTCGACCTCTTCTTTAATTTGATGATGCGTAGTTTGATGTATTCTCTGGCGAACCATTTCAACCTCGTGATTTTTAAGATCGTAAGCCCGCTTCAGGGAAGCATACTTTTCGGCACTCTGGCCAATATTAGAAATATTAGCCTCGATTTCACGCAAAGTTTGCAATTTCTCTTTCAGTTCTTCCTGTACAACTTTGAGCTCCTCGAGCTTGAGAAGAATTGAGCCTCCCTTGGACTTGGCACCTCCAGAAAGGGTACCAGAAGGATCGAAAACGTCGCCATCAAGAGTCACACACTTCTTCATGATTCTCTCGTGAAACGCAACTTTTCTTGCTGTCGCCATATCCTTGCAGATGAAAATTTGTCCGAAAATCCAACTCATTGCGGGTCTAGTTTCTTCCGGAAAATCTATAAGGTCTAGGGCAGGTTGGACCTTTTCACTACCCACGAGCTTTTGAGCAAAGTCAACCGTTCTCTGGTCCATCGATCTCCCATTTATTTTGTTTAGAGGAATGATTGTCACACGTTGTTGGAGTTGACCTCCTTGGAGAAGCTTCTTACTCGTGCTTTCTGTATCCACAATCACGTTATAGAGCTAAGAAATCAAGAAAATATCACACATCAAATCACACTGTAAACTTCAATTTTAGGGGGAAAGAACTCGTCAAGCGAAGGTGGATTACTCTTGATTATATCGGATTACTCTGGATTACCTCTACATGCAGAATTACTCTGGAATGCCTAAGATTACTCCTGATTGCATAAGATTACATAAAATTACGGCAGATTACTTCGCCTCAACAAGACTCACGCGAATTTTCAACCAAAAGGGATTACTTTTTCACACAAAAAAATTAATTTTAATCCAAAACCATGAAGTATCTACCAAGAAAATTAATTTTCAACCAAAAGAACACTAAAATGATAAATCTTCAACCAAAAAAAATTACTTTCTAACAAAACTGTTGAATTTTCTACAAAGCAGATTAATTTTTCTCGAAAAGAGGTGAATTATCGATGAAAAATTTGATATCTCAACCAAAACAAATTTTAATTTTAAATCAAAAACAGTTGAATTCAACTGAAAAATACAAGTTTTCAACGAAATAGTTAAATCTTCAACCAAACAAACGAATTTTTAAATTAAATTAATTTTCAATTAATTTTATACCAAAAAGTTTTTCACCAAAAATTCACCAAAAAGTGGAAGTTAAATTTTCAGTTGAAATTTTTTTTTAAATAAATAAACTTCAAATATATAGTTAAATTTCCAATAAAAAATGAATTTTGAAAAAAATATATGAATTTTTAACTAAGAAAGTCAAATTTTCACCAAAAATGAAATACTTAAATTTTCAGTAAATGAAAATAATTGTTAACCAAAAAGATGAATTTGTAACAAAATAGTTGAATTTTCAATCAAGACGATGATTTTTCTAAGACAAATTTTCAAAAAAATAAAATTTTCAATCAAAGGAACTAATTTTTAACCAAAAAGATGAATTTGCAACGAAATAGTTCAATTTTCATCTAAAAAGATGAATTTTCAACAAAAGAAATACTAAAATGATAAATCTTCAACCAAAAAGAATTACTTTCTAACAAAACTGTTGACTTTTCTACAAAGCAGATTAATTTTTCTCGAAAGGGGTGAATTATCGACTAAAAATTTAATATTTGATATTTCAACCAAAACAAATTTAAATTTTAAATCAAAAAAAGTTGAATTCAACCGAAAAATACAAATTTTCAACGAAATAGTTAAATCCTCAACCAAACAAACGAATTTTCAATTAATTTTATACCGAAAAAAAAACGATTTTTCAGCAGGGTGCATGAATTCACCACCAAGTAGATAAATTTTTGACGGAATGGTTCAGTCTTCAACCAAAAATCTGAATTTTGAAGCAAGAATCTTAATTAAAAAAAAAAAAAAAAAGAATTTCGACAAAATACATAAATTTTCAACTGAGAATGATAAATTGTCATAAAAAATGAAATACTTGAATTATCAGTTAACAAAATTATTTCTAACTAAAGAATAATGAATTTTCAACAACATAGTTAAATTTCCAACCCAATAGGAGAGTTTTAAACCAAAAATGATAAAATTTTAAGTAAAAGTTGAAAAAAAAATGTTAACAAAAAAAAAACACAAATTTACAACAATATAATTAAATTCCCTACAAAACAAGTAAATTTTCTATCAAAATAGTTAAATTTTCGACCAGAAAATACGATTTTTCAGCAAAACAGTTGAATTTAAAAAAAAAAGAATTTTGAAGCAAGAATTTTAATTTTCTACAACAAAAACGAAATTTCAACAACATATATGGATTTTCAACTAAGAGAGACAAATGTTCACCAAAAATGAAATAGTTTCTTCTAGTCAAAAAAATTAATTTTTAACCAAAAAGATGAATTTTCAAATAAAATCACGAATCTTCAACCAGAAGAATGAATGTTTGAAAAAGTAGTTCAACTTTCAACCGAGTAGTAGAATTTCTATCTGAAAAAGATAAATATTCACCTAAAAATGGAATAGTTAAATTTTTAGTAGAAAAAAATAATAAACTTGAACTATATAGTTAAATTTCCAAGAAAAAAATTAATTTTCAACAAAATATATGAATTTTTAACTAAGAAAGACAATTTTTCACCAAAAATGAAATACTTAAATTTTCAGTCAATGAAAATAATTTTAAACCAAAAAGATGAATTTGTAACAGAATAGTTGAATTTTCAAAGACGAATTTTCAAAAGAATAAAATTTTCAATTTTCAATCAAAGTAATTAATTTTTAACCAAAAAGACGAATGTGCAACAAAATAGTTCAATTTTAAACTAAAAAGATGATTTTCAACCCGAAAAGACGAATTTTCAAAACAAAAATTACTTTTTAACATAAAAATTACTTTTCAACAAAATTGTCGAACTTCGTACAAATTAGATTAATTTTGAAAAATGTAACAATATAGAACTGTTTTAGGTAGATAATTAATCTTTTTCGTTGAAAATTCGTGTTTTTGGTTGAAAATACAACTATTTGGTAAAAAAACTTTAAAAACTTTTTGGATTACCTATTTAAATTACTCTGAATTACCTGAATTACAAGATAATTATTTGGATTGCTTAAATTACTTCAAATTACCTGAATTACAAGTACCTTGGATTATAAATGGATTACTCCAGAACACCGAATTATCAAAGTTGTTTCCCCCTCGCTTAAATCTTATATTAACTTCTCAAGAATCACATTACCTTTCCTCCAGCCGCAACATCCAAAGCATAAGCGCTCATATGATCCCTCAAAGTGATAAGCTGGCAAACTAAACCTTTCACCGAATTCCTGTTAAAATTTTTCTCCGGATCTCGATACTGGAACCTCAGCTGTGGATACCTCGACTCAAAATTATACACTTGATCCTGCAAATTGCCAATGTCCCTATTCAACAACCGCCTCTGTTCTTGATAAGCTTCCACAGCACCCTCGGTATAATTAATCTTCTGCAATTCATTCTGCAGCTTCTTCAAATTCAGTTCGACGTCCTCCAATTTCTTGCTGTCTTTCTTGTACTCGTTTTCAGTACTTCGCATATCGTTTTGCTTTTTGTTAAGCTGCTCTTTGTCGTGTGAAAGTGTCATCTCGCACTGCTTGACCTCAGTTTGCGCCTGAGTTGCACACTGCTTTGCATTTATCAACTGTTGTTCCAAAGTCGCATTCTCACCACCCTCACTTTCCAAGAGACCAGAACTTATTTTCTGGAAGGCTTCCTGTGCAGCGAGTACAGCCTCTGTATCCTTTTGATCCTGATCTTTCAACTTTTGAAAGAGACCTCCGACATTTTGGAGCTCTTTATCCTTTGTCGCTAACATTTTTTCATCGTCGCGAATGTTGGAGATCAATTGCTGAATTGCTTTTGTATCGGCCTTGACACTTTCTTTGTTGCCGTTAGTTTCTGCTGCCAATTTGTGCTCCTTCTTCTCGACTTCTTTCAATTTGTTCTCGAGGGTTTCTAGTTTCTCTCCTTTGTCCTGTGTGAAAATAATACAGAAATAGATAAGCAAATAAAATTTTTAATTCCTAATGAATTTGGTAGAAATTCAGTTGCTTCTTTGATTAAACTAACCTCGTCCCTTTTCTTTTGTAAGTCCAGGACCTCGATCTCAATTCTTTTTACTTCTTCTTCTCCATCTGTGATACTTTTCTGTTTGTCTTCCAAGTCCTTTTTCACCTTGATCACAGTTTCGTTCGCCTTTTCACTGTCTTTCAAAGCCTTCTGGTACTTCCAAGCTATATAAATTCTTCGACAATGTTCCAGTTCTCTTTCAACCCGTTGAAACTCCACAAACTGCGATTGTTCCTGTTTGAGTCTCTCTATCTTCGGACCTATTTCCTCCTTGAGAATCTGTAACAGGAAAGGGTAGGAATAATTTTTGAAGATGGGTGGCCGCAAAACTTCATTTTCCCTAACCATTAATATTTCAATGCCGACATTCCAATCTTGTAACATTTTTAATGTAGAATCTTTTATGAGTGGAGGAAAACCATTTTAAATTGATATTTCTAAATTTTTAATTTATTATTCTAGGGGCTGCAACAGAAGAAATCACTTGAAAAAGTGAAGTCAACTGTTTCAACAAAAAGCGACTAATGTGCATTAATATTGTGACTAGTGCTCTTATGAATTTAAAAAAATGAAAAAGAATAGGACAAAATTTAAAAATCAAAAATATTCCATTGATTTCAGTAAAATTTGTAATAAGTTTAGAAGAATATAAGGGAAATGAAAAGAATTGGACGAAATTCATAAAAACACAAGGTTAATTTAAAAAAAAATCAAGTGAACTGAAAACAAAACAAACATATGAAAAAATCCATTGAATGAATGAAAAAATCCAGTAAGTTTGAAATGAGTTAAGAAAAACACAAGAAAATTCAAAAGAATTTGATGAAATAACTCAGAATTCAAGGTGATTTTAAAAGACTTCAGGACGAATTAAATAAACTAATTTTAATTCAAAACAACCCATTGAATTCAGAAGAATTAAGCGAATTTAAAAGAATTCAATAGAATTCGAAAAAATTAAAGAGAATTCCAAAGGATTTAAAAGAATTCAGGTTAAATTACAAATAAATTCAAATGAATTGCAAAAAACATTTAAAAATCTCTTCAAAACCTTATAGGTCCCGAAAAATCGTTCCTTATCTTCTGAAATTTTAGGAAATTCTTTACAACCGCATGCAAAAATTTATTTTATGTCTTGAAATCATTAAGATCCTTAAAAATTCTCTTGGCATGTTTTAAATCTCTCTATAATTCCTTGAAATCTTTCAAAGTGCCCTCAAATATTTCAAACCTTTTGAAATCTCTTCAAATTATTGAAATCAATTTAAAATTCCTTGGAATCTTTTACAATTCCCTAAAATATTTCCAGTCCTTTGAAATCACATTAAATTACTGAAATCTAATTAAAATTCATTGGAATCTTATGAAACACGCTAAAATATTTCAAATCTTTCGAAATCCCTTGCAAATGTTTAAAGCTCTTGAAAATTCCTTGAAATTTAAAAAAGTATCCTAAAATATTTAAAATTCTTTGAAATAACTTCAAATTATTCAAATCAACTGAAAATTGATTGGAATCCTTTAAAATGTCCTAATCTATTTAAAATTTTGTACCTCAATAATTTCTACAAAATTGTTTCAAATCTTTTGAAAGCCCTTGAAAGATTTAAAGATCTTTGAAAACATACGACATCCGTCAATTATTGTAAATAAATTCTTTGAAAATGTATTAAAAAATCTTGAGAACTTTTAAACCCCTTAAAATCATTAAAATCCTCGGAAATCTTATGAAAATACTTGGAATATTTAAAAATATCCTAAAACCTTATAGGTCCTATAAAATCATTCCATATCTTCTGAAATTCTAAGAAATTGTTTAAATCCCCATTTCATTTTATTTAAATTATATTTAATGCTAGTATTTATTGAGTAAAATAAGGCAATTGTACTTTAAGGCTAGAGCTTGAATTCAGCAGCTTTATAATCATTTAAATTCTCGTAAATCTTACGAAATCCCATAAAATCTTTTGAAATATCCTACATCATTATGGATTCTGCAAAATTGTTCCATACCTTCCGAAATTCTTTATACACATATGGAAAGGTTTTCAAATTCCTTCAAATCATAAAAATCCTTGGAAATCCCTTAAAAATTCCTTTCTAATTATTAAATACAATAAAAAAATTCTTCGAATATTTTTTATATTCCCTAACATTTTTGAAATCCTATAAAATCTTTTGAAGTCCCTTGAAATATTTTAAAGCTCTTGAAAATTTCTTGGAAGTTATAAAAATACTGAACATTATTTTTAATGAATTAAAAAAAATACTAATTTTCTACAAAACAGCTGAACGTCGAACGTAAACATATGAATTTTCAACAAAAATGTAAAAGACTTAAATTTTTAGTTAAAAAAATTAATTTTCAACGAAAAAAATAATTTTTAACAAAGTAGTGCCGTTTTCAATAAAATACAAAAATTTGTAACCGAATAGTTGAATTTTCACACAAGAAGATTAATTTTCTACCAAAAAAGGCGAATATTTAAGAAATGACATAAATTTTCCAACAAATAGTTGAATTTTTAAACTAACAAATTTAATTTTAACCTAAAAAGATAAATTTTCTACCAAAAATGGAATAATTACATTTTCAGTTGAAAAGATTAATTTTCAACCAAAACGTTGCATTTTTAACAAAAAACATTAAATTTCTACAAAAAAATAACAAATTTTTAACCGAATAGTTGGATTTTCAACCCAAGATGAATTTTCTACAAAAAAAATTTCAACAAAATACATGAATTTTCAAAGAAAAAGGATAAATTTTCACCCAAAAATATAATAGTTAAACTTTGAATTAGGAAAATGAATGTTCATTAAAAAAAAACAAGTTCTCAACAAAAAAGTTCTCTATCAAAAGCGATAAAATTTCAACCAAGAAGATTAATTTTCTACCCGAAAAGATTATTTTTGAACAAAATAGATGAATTATCAACCAAATATTTGAATTTTTTAAGGCATGTTCAACATAATAGTTGCATTTTTATCCAAAGAGATAAATTATTCATCAAGGAGGTTAATATTCTACCAAAAAAGGCGAATTATCAACCAAATAGTTGAATGTTCAACTAAAAAAGATACATTTTCTACAAAAAATGGAATAGTCCAATTTTAAACAAAATTTGTTGAAGTGGTTCATCTTTCGACTAAATATTTGAATTTTCTATCAATTTGTTAAACTTTCGTTTTTTAGTGATTCACAGACGTGAAAATATGTAATAAAAGCTTTTGAACTCCTCCCCTACATCATGTAAGACAGCTTAGACAGTATAGAAATAGAGTTGACCTACCCCCTACCTAAAAGACTACATAATCAATGTACGGCCCCTTAGATCAATTCATCAATTTTAATTAAATAGAGAAACATTATTAAAAGTATGAAAACATTACATTATTGATTTCAGAAAGTTTGCTGTCTTTCTTCTCAATCACTTTCAAGGCTGTCTGCTTCTTTGTTTCGTACATTCTTGTACCAGCAGCTTCTTCGATCATCGAGAGAATTTCCATTGGTTTCATGTTCAACACTTTGGTGATTCTTCCTTGCATAATCAAGAAATGTGGATTATTCACGTTCAGCTGAACCGAGCAGAACATATCTTGGACTCGTTTGTTTGGCACATTCGACCCATTGATCATATACTTGTTTTTCCCTCCAATTACCACCTGACGCGTTATTGTTATTTCCTCGTAATGTTCATATCCCATTGGCGAAGCTTCACGATTTCGATTGTCGAAGGTGATTGTGACGCTTGCCTTTTTTATTCCGGCTTGGCCAGATTTGTACACGAGGTCTTGCAGGGAATTCGCTCGGACCTAAACATGCAAAAAATTGAAAGCTTATAATTCAAGAATCATATATTGCTTTAGAGATAATTTTGCAGGGTTGGTACAGGTCAGGGATTTCTGGAAAGTCAGAGAATCTAAGACTGGTTGGGGAAAGTCAGGGAATTGTTGATAAAATTAATTTTATTATTTTGTTGAAAATTCAACATTTTGTTAAAAAGTTATTTCTTTTAGTCTTTTGAAGTTAAGAATTCCACTATTTCGGTGAAAAATTGAACAATTTGGTCGAAAAATAACTTTTTTCTTGAAAATTCAACTTTCTTGTATGATATTCGTCTTTTTGGCATGAATTCAAAATCTTTGGAGAAAATTTCTTTCTTTATTTACTGAACAATCTTTCTTGGTTGTTAAAAATTAATTGTTTTAACGTTTAATGTTTGTTTAATGTTAAGTTGAAAATTCAACTATTTGGTGGAAAAGTCTTCATTTTTACCGACAATTCCACTATTTAGTTAAAAATTCATTTTTTGTTGTTGAAGATTCATCGTTTTAGTCGAAAATGCATTTCTTGAATTAAAAGATAACTACATATTTTGTTGAAAACTCATGTAGTTTGTTAAAAGTTCATATTTTTTGGTAGAAAATTAATATTTTTTGTTAAAAATTTATTTGGTTGAAAATTTAACTATTTTGTTGAAAATTAGTTTTTTTTTAAATATATTTCTCTAGCTGGAAGTGTAACTATTCCATTTTTGTTAAAAATTCATCTTTTTTAGTTCAGAATTCCGGTATTTGGTTCAAATTTTCTGTGTTTTTTTTAATTCATCTAGTTGCTTGAAAAGTTATTGTTTTTGTGAAAGATTCATTATTTTAGTAAAACATTCATTTCATTGGTTCAAAAATTTTATTTTGGAATCAATGTTGAGCTTTCTTAATTGAAAATTCACTTATTTTGTTGAAAATTCATATTTTTAGGTTGAATGTTCAACTTTTTTCTGAAAAATTGTTCTTTTTCTTTTAAATTAAACGATTTTGTTGTAAATTTCCTAAATTCAAAATTTTGAATGAAATTTTTTCTTCTTTAATTTTAATTATTCCATTTTTGGTTTCAAATTCATCATTGTGAATTGAAAATTCATGTATTTTGTTGGAAATTCGTCTTTCTTGGTAGAAAATTAATCTTCTAGGTTGAAAATTTATTTGTTTGGTAGAAAATTTGACTATTTTGTTGGAATGCGTTTTTTTTATTGCACATAATTTCTTTTAACTGAAAATTCAACAATTCCTTTTTTTTTAATCCACCTTTTTTGTCAAAAATTCATGTATTTTGATATCAATTCATCGTTTTTGGTAGAAAATTAATCTTCTTGATTAAAAATTTAACTTTTTTGTTAACAATTCATTTCTTGTTTTTGAACATACATTTTTTAACTTAAAATTCAACGATTTAATTTTTGGTAAAAATTCATTTATTTTAATTGAAAATTACACTTGGTTGAAAATTCATGTATTTTTGTTGAAAATTCGTGTGCTAGTAGAAAAGTAATCTCATTAGTTGAAACTACAACTTTTTTTTATTGAAAATTTATCTTTTTTAGTTTAAAATTCATATATTTTGTAGCAATTTTGTTTTTCTCGACAGACAATTCTTCTTTTTAGTTGAAAATTAAACAATGTGACTCAAAATTTATTTTTTGAATTGAAAATATAAATATTCCATTTTTGCTTCAAATTTTAGTTTTTTTAGTTGAAACTTCAATTATTTTGATAACAAAAATCATATTTTTGTGTTAATAATTCCTTTTTTTTAAATTCACTTTTTTGCAATAAAATTAAACAGCTTTGTTAAAAATCACCTTTTATGTTAAAAATTCATATTTTGGGATTGAAAACTCTCTTTTTTTTTGTAGAAAATTAAACTTTTTTCTTAAAAATTAAGTTTTTTTAAAAATGATTTTAACTGATAATTTAATTATTCCATTTTTTGTTCAAAATTTATCTCTTTGACTCGAAGATTCAAACATTTTTATTGGAAATTTGTTTTTCTTGATATAAAATTAATCTTCTTGGTTAAAACTACATCTTTTTTAGTTCAAAAATCAAGCATTTGGTTAAAAGTTCATATATTTTCTTGAAAATGCAATAACTTTAGGTTTTTTTTCAAGCATACGATTTTTTTTATACATAAGACATCGTCGCTAAAAGTCTTTAAGATAAATTTCGAAATAAAAATGTTTGCATTGCACAATTGATCTCGTAGATGTAAGGTTGTTTTCATATCTAAAAAAAAAAATTATAAAAGTCAGGGAAAATGAATAATTGGTCCAAGAAAAGTCAGGAAATTTCAAAATTGGAAGGTTGTAGGAGCCGTGTTTTATTTACCAGTTATTTATTAGATACGAAAGAAAATTGTATTTAATATACGAATGAAAAATTAAGAAGGTACGATTGTAATATGCATGAAATTTCACTGATGCCATCTTTAAAAATAAAATCTGTATGAATAACTTTCAAAATTGAAATCTTAAAACTTCTGCAATTTTATATATCTATTTAAATTGAATTGTAGCTTTAAAATTAATTAAACTGTAATCTGAGTCAATATATTTTTCAAAAAGTTGCATAAACAAATAATAAACACCAAAATAAATTGAAATAGGCAAATCTTGATTTCGGAGTTCGAAACGCTTTTGGAGTTTACCATATTAAAAACGTTAAGTAGTTTATTAATTATTTATTCGATAATCATACTTAACTAAATTTAATATAAAAAATGTACAATCTGATTCAAAAGTAATGATTTTTACAAAAAATATCCCAAGGTTTGCCTCATTTTAATCGCAAAAAGTAAAATAAACAATTCAACTTCAGTGTCCGATCAAAACAAATCTATAAACGCAACCACAGATAATTTTAAAATAAAATAAAATGTGTAATTAAAATGTAATCGAATGAATTAATTAAGGTTTAAAAAAAGTATAAACATGAGGAACCGGAAGTACTAGAGCCCTTTGTTTTGACAGTCCAAAGGTCCAAAAACTTCAAAATTCAAAAGGCTATATATTTCTAGGTTATGTAAAACAATTATGAAAATAAATAAACTTACATGCGTGAGATTTGTAATTCCCAAGACGAAACATACTGCATCTAAAACGTTTGATTTTCCGCTACCGTTTAAACCCGTGATAGCATTGAATTCTTTGTCAAAACCGTGGATTTCCATACGCTTTCCATAGGATTTGAAACCCTCCAGCACCATCGACTTTATATACATCTTCGAGCTTTTTATTTATACCCGCACTAGGTGATATTTAAACACTGGAGTTTAATTACATCCAGTTTGGAGGTTTGTAAACAATGTCGGGAAGAAAAGTTGGAAATACGCGGGAAACACATAACGCCATTTAGCAACGTGCCATTTTTCAAATGTCCGTTGAAGAAGAAACGGAACTCAGTCTCGTATCCATTGGGCGATAGCTGAGCAGGTCCAATCAGGAAGCAGGTTAGAAGGGTAAATGCGTGTTACCATTGGCTGAGGGAATTGAACTTTGGAAAAGCGTTCAGGTCTTCAGGATGCGCCTTTTTGTTAAAAAAATTTTAACAAATTTTAACGATTTTAACGATTTTAATAACGAAATTTGGTTATTAATCGGAATAAATTTAAAAGATCATGAATTATAAAATAGGAGTTCTAAGATTAAGTACTGGAGAATCGCGAGGATATGAAAAGACAGGATTAAGAAAAATGTTCAGGAAAATGATTTCTTTTCAGTGTTTGTGTTTGTGGAAAACCAAAATAAGAAAGCAAACTAGAAACTAGCATTTTGGAAAATATGTTATGTAACTGTTCGTTTACAAACAGGTAAAATATATTGCGTATATGTTACATACTAAATCCAGAACTGTGAATAACAAACGATAAAAATCCTAACCTCAAAATTTAATCATTCAATTTTACCTATATTTTTGTTAGTTTTAGGGTAACCAGACGTCCTGATTTATCAGGACATTCCATGTTTTTTATTGTAGGCCTGATTTTTTGTGTTATGTCCTGATTTTTCATATTTTCGGTTTTAAAATGCAACTGTTTTGTAGAAAATTGGTCTTTATGCAAATTCCACATTTTTTTTATGAAGTTTTTTCTTTTTGAGTGAAAATTCATTCACTTAGTTGAAAATTCGTCTTTTTGGTTTAAAAATTCATCTTCTGTAAAAATTTCACCTTTTCTGGCGAAAAATGAAACTACTTTGTTGAAAACTAATCTTTTTTGATCAAAGATTTTCGTTAATTTTGTTGAAAATTAATCTGCTTTGGTTGAATTCAAATGTTTATGGTTTTAAATTAAAATCTTTTCTGATTGAAATATTAACATTCGTCTTTTTTTTTTTATTTTTTTTTTAACAGAAAATATAAATATTCAATTTTTGGTTGAAAATACATTTTTTAAATAAAAATTCCTCCTTTTAGGTGAAAATTCATTTCTTTGATTAAAAATTTTACTAATTTGTTGAAATTTCATGGAAAAATACACTAAAATCCTCTGACATCCATTCAAATTATTAGAATCTATTTAAAATTATTCGGAATCTTTTTAAATAATCGAAAATATTTCAAATACTTCGATGTATTTTAGAAATACCCTACAATACTTGGTATTATTATTGGTATCTATTGAAAACTATTTAGAATGTTTTAAAATACCAAAATATATTGCAAATCTTTTTAAATGTTTTTAAGCCCTTTGAAATTTGTTATATATCTTGAAAATGCCCTAAAATATATTCAAAATTCCTTAGAATCTTTTCAAATATCCTTGAATGTTTCAAATCCTTTGAAATATTATTCTGAATCTTTGAAAATAACCGAAAATATTTCAAATTCTTTAAAATCCCTTGAAACTTTTAAAAGCTCTTGAAAATCCTTGGATGTTTTAAAAATAACCAAAAATCCATTGAAATCCCTTCAAATAATTGGAATATATTTAAAATTATTCGAATCTTTTTAAATAATCGAAAATATTGTTACTACTTCGAAATGTTTGAGAAATATCGTAAAATACTTCGAAACCCCTTGAAATTATTAGAATCCACTGAAAACTATTCAGAATCTTTCAAAATACCAAAAAATATTTCAAATCTTCTGAAATCTGCTTAAATCCCTTGACATTTTTTAAAGATCTTGACATTTTTTTGGAATGTTTGGAATATTCCCTAAAATATATCCAAAACGCCTTAGAATCTTTAAAAATATCCTAAAATATTTGTTGAAATTTTATGTTTTTGGTTAAAAATTCATCGTTTTTGGTTGAGTTCAACTGTTTATTGTTTAAAATTGAAATCTTTTTTGGTGAAAATATCATCTATTACATTTTTTGTAAAAATTTCAACTATACTTGGTTAAAAGTGGAAGTACTTTCTTAAAAATTCATTTTTTGCTTGTTGATTCATTGTTTTAATTCAGAAGCCTTCTTTTGTTGTTGAAAATTTAACTATTTTGTTGAAAATTCGTCTTTCTTCGTTAAAAATAAATTTTTTAACAGAAAATATAACTTCATTTTTTTCTTCAAATTTATCTTTTTTAGTTAAAAGTTTGAAACTCCATGTGGTTTGTTGAAAATTCATCTTTTTGTTAAAAAATTCAACTATTTGGTTCAAAGTTAATTTTTTTTATTGATGATTTCTCATTATAGTTGAAAATCCATTCCTTTGATTAAAAAGTTAACTATTCTTTTTAAATCTTTTTTTTTTTGTTGAAAATTAATTTTTTCAACAGAAAATTTAATTACTCCGTGTTTACTTGAACATTTATTTTCTTTTGTTAAAAATGAAGCTATTTGTTTGAAAATTCATGCATTTTGCTGAAAATTCGTATTTTGTGATAGAACATTAATTTTCTTGGTGAAAAATTCATCATTTTTGTTGAAAATTCATTTAGTTGGTTGAAAATTTGTTTTTATGGTTCAAATTTAATTTTTTAACTGTAAATATATCTTACATTTTACGTTGAAAATTGATCCTTTTTACTTGAAAATTCATTTTTTTGGTAAAAACTTAATCTTCTTGGTTGAAAATTGATGTATTTTGTTAAAAAATCATCTTTTTAGGTAGAAAATTAATCTTATTGGTTGAAAATTTATCATTTTGGATGAACATTAATTTCTTTGTTTAAAAATTTAACCTGAAAGAAAAGTTTATAACTATCAAGAAAAATGAAAAGTTGGGCAGGGAAAAGTCAGGAAAAGTTTGGGAATTTCGAAATTGGTATTTTGTAGCAATCCTGTGGGATAATATCGTGACTTTCCAATCAAGCCATCTTGGTCACCCTACCCATTTTACTTATTACAAAATAACACCAATAACAACATATCTTCAAAAGTAACAATTATTTAAATTCTTAATAAAAAACAATACCTAAAACTGTACTGTTTTTAATTTGTAATTTCGAATTGAACAGTTTTTGATTGATAATTTGGAAATATATTCAAAATTTCAAAAACTAAATAATTTTAAATCACGAAATTTAAATTTTACTCCAAATTATACAATTTCAAATTGGAGTCACGCGATGACTTATTTAATTTTTGAAAAATTAAGAATTAGTCAATTGAATATTCTTTGAATTATTCCCAGGTCGACCTAAAATAAATTCTATGGATAATTCTATTTATGATCGATTCTTTTACTAAGTATAAAAGTATTTTAACATGTTTTTGCATTGCGAACAGAAATATTTTTACTTAACTTCTTATCTCTGAATCTCTAAAGAATTACTGTATATTTTTTTCGTCGAAGAATACATCAATTAATATGATTATAAGAGGCTGTTTTCAGTTTGTTTTTTTTTGAATTTTTTCAAATTCTGTAAGTCGCAATTTCCAAATGAGGAATTTTAATTTTGAAAATTCATCTCTAAAAGAGAAACTTTAATTTATGAATGATTCTTTAATAATAAACACAGCAATCTTCTGTTTTTAACGTTTTGACCATTTTTTTTTTCAAATTACGGAATAATTCTATTCAAATTTCCAAATAAGTAATTTTATTTAATGATACAATTTATTTCTGAATGTTTCTATGCATTATTGATAAAAGAGAACATTTTAATTGTAAATGTTTTTTAATATTGGGAAATAATTATGTTCCCTCGATTTTGCTGCTACACTATATATTTGTAAACTTTTTCACACTTCCAAAGAGATGCTTCGGGGAGCGCGGGAGTAGCTGCTCAGTCAAGCGTGACAAACGGCTCTTGGGCCGCGCTCTTTGCACAGTAGGTGCCTCAGGTTTCATCCGTGCAAATCCAATAGAAATAATTCACGGGGCGCTGCCTGTTTTCGTTCGAATCGCCTGGAAATAGGGCCAAGGCCAATGCAAACCATATCCGAAAACGTTCTTAATTCTAAGTTCCAGTGTATGGACAAAAAGTTAGATTATCTTAATTTATGAAGAATATATCAGCTCCGGTAACAATAAGTAATACCGATACTGTTGAACAAGGATCTGGAAGATTTTAAGACAATTTTTTTTTATTTTGCCGTATGTATTTTAACAAAATTTGAATTATATCAAAAGTTATTTCAATGTTTTAGAAGTTATGAAAAGATTCAACAATAATTTAACACTTCAAAAGATTTCGTAAAATAATGCAGATGATTTGAAAGCGAAATTTTTGAATTTTGCAAAATTACAAAATTTTAGAAGAAAATCGTATAAGTTTAAGAGATATTAGAAGTTCCAAAAATATATAAAAATTATTTCAAACCTAGAAATTTTTGAAGATTCCGAACACAAAATTTAAAAACGTGTCAAGAATTTGTAAAGGTTTTAAGAGAATAAAAAAATGTATGAAGATTTCTGGGACAATTTAAGATGATTTCCAAACATTTCAAAAGATTTCAAAAATTGTCGAAACAGAATCTCTGGAATATTTTAATTTATATAATTAATATTTTTTTACAACAATTTTGTTATATTCATAAAAATTTAGGACAAGAACCGCGTTTCTTAGTGCTTCATATTTAGTTTTGAAAAAAATGTGAAAACTTTGTTGAGGTTACGCTCACACAGCATTCAGAAGTTTTTAAACAAATTTCAAAAATAATTAAAAATTTGAAGATTTCAAACATCTTAAAACAAACTGTAGATGTTAGATGTTTTTTAAAAGAAATATTTAAACTGATTCTTCATTTTGAAAAATCAATTTTGAGAGAATATTTTAAAAAAGATTTCCAATAAAATTGTCAAGAACGAATCAGAAAGATTTTAAGTCAATATTAGAAATACTTTAAGTTAATTGAAAAGATATTCAGAAGTTTTAAAGGAATTAAAAATATTTCAAAACTTTGAAAGATTTCCAAAAATTAATAAAATACTTTTACATTTTTTCCAATCGTCAAGAAATATTTAAAAATATCTTTTAAAATGAGTAAAATTTTTCCTAAAACTTTGTAAAATCCTATAAAATAAAATAAAATTTCTTAGAAATTTTCTATATACTTTTTCGGCATAGCTAAAAGCTTTTAAAATCTTTTTGAATTTTCACGAGAAGCCTAGAACAATGATATTTAAAAAAATAATCAGTTTCTCGAAATTTTTATTTTGTAATAACAATTATTTTTCCCTTCAAATTATAATTTACCTAACATTATTTTCCTTTCTGAAGTGGAAAATCTGTTTTGATCGAAAATCCATAATTTCGTTAAAAAATCATCTTTTTGGTTTAAAATAAAATCTTTGTCAGTTAAGGATTTATCTATTTTGTTGAAAATTCGTCTTTGCGGATGAATTTAACTTTTTTTATTTAAAATGAAAATATTTCTCAGTTTTAATATCAACTATTATATTTTTCATTGAGACTTCACCTTTCTGAGTTGAAACTTCAACTACTTCGTTAAAATATAAACTAATTTGTTAAAGATTTACTTTTGAAAGGTTTAAGATCCATAATTTTAGTTCAAAATTTATCTCTTTGTTTGAAAATGTAACTATTTTGTTGAAAATTCTTCTTTTTTGGCAGAAAATTAATATACTTGGTTAAAAATTCATCTTTTATGTTAAAGATTAATTTTTTTATAAACTCCGTTGTTTTTTATTTAAAACTACCATCTTGTTGGATTTAAATTTTAATTATAACATTTTTGTTGAGGAATCATCTTCTTTGGTTGAAAATTCAACAACTGGGTTAGAAATTAAGTTAAAACTCGAAGTACTTTGTTAAAAAGTCATTTTTTTAAATGTCATTTTAGTGGAACATTAAACTATTTGGTTGAACATTGACTTTTTTGTTGGAAATTCAAATATTTAGATAAAGAATTAATCTGCTGTGTAGAAACTTCTTCACTGTTGGGAAATATTCAATCTTTTTGGTAAAAAATACAACTGGCTGAAAATTAATCTTTTTTTTTCGAAGATGATTCAATTATTTTGAAAAAAACGCGTCTTCTGAATGAATTCATCTGTTTTTTATTAAAAATATTGCTGAATTTTTAAGCCATAAAGGTAAATTTTCTTTTAAAAAGTTGACTTTTTAACAAAAGTCGACTAGAAAAGATCAATTTTCAACCAAAAAATATGAATTCTCCATGAAAAATGTAATATTTGAATTTCCAACTACTAAAAACTATCAACTTTCAAGCAAAAATGAAATATTATTAAAAATTTCATGTCCAACAAAATAGTTCAATTTTCAACCAAGTAGATGGATTTTTAACCATAAAATTTGTTTTGTTACCGAAAAATGTAATATTTGAAATTTTAACTAAAACTAATCAATTTTTAGTTAAGAAAAGTAATTTTCGACAAAATAATTAAATTTTCAACCGAATAGTAGAATCTTGAACCAAAAGAGAATAAATTTAGACCAAAAATATAATAATAGACTTTTGAATTAAAAATAACGAACTTTCAACCAAAAATAGTTGGATTTTTTATTGGATTCCATTAATTCAGTTCGCATTCAAGCGAGAAAAACGAAAAAATGGGAAAATTCTTAGAAACAGGAGGAAAATTTGAATTTTTTGAAAAAGGGTTAAAAAGATAAATAGGTGAATAGAATTTTATAAACTTCAACCTCAGTTCATCGAAAATTCCCTGACTCTTTCTGGTTTTCCCTGACTTTCCCAGACCAGTTTTAAATTTCCTGACTTTCCCTAACTTTCCAGAGTCCCCTTACCTGTAGCATATCTAGTTAATAAAAAATACCAGTCACATCGCCTAATTGTTTTGAATTCATCCTAAGATTCAGTCTTTTTTTAAAGATATGAAATCGACCTTTGAAATCGAAAGGATCTAGAGCTTATGGATGGATGAGAATTGCATCTATTTTGGTGACACAAAAAAAAAGATATGGTCTTGTCTCAGAAAAGAGAGAGATAACAGGACCATAAAAGTAAGTCTGAGTGATCAGACTTGGTGGCCTACATGCCTTTTATGGGATGAGACTCTGCGGCGCCTCTATCACAAGCATGTTCACTCACTCACACCATAAACGCTTTCACGCGATTTTAATCGGGTGTGGGTGAGTCCATTTCGAATGATTCATTTTTTTCGGTACCTGTTTTTATTTCGGTGACGAAAGAGGCGAAATATTAATATAATTTAACAAAGTTTTTTAATTTTGTTAAAATCAGAATAAGACTTTGTAAATAATTGTACAATAATATTTTGCATACTTGGAATATTTACATAAAAATACAAATTTAAAGTAAAACAGAGAAAGTTAGTGATCTTAAAACTCCTAATTGAAAGTGTCTGTAGGGGAAACCTTTCTGCAATGGATAATGCAACCTACAGTGGATAATCGTTCATTAAAAATACTAATATATGAGAATAATTTAATTAAAGTAATGGCTAAGACAATTTACGTGTTCGTGAATTAAAATGAATAATTTTTATTTCATTTGTGCTTTTAATTAATTATTATCCATTATTGGTTGCATTATCCACTGTAGGGATGCTTCCCCTAATATACAATTTTCTTGTATAATTCAAGCCTTGAATTATTTTAAATTTTAGTCGAATATATTACAGTTCAATTTACAAAAATACGATGTGAGATCTGGTTATTATTATAATTAAATACCTTAAATATTATGTCAAAAGTAATGGAAGTGTCAACTTAATTCCGTGTCTAATAAATTATCGGGAAAGTCGAGTTCCAAATCAGGAACAAGAGCTTCAATTGGTTGCTCAATAAAGTTGTCTAGAGTACCTCCTGAATAAAAACTTTCGCCATCACTACCTCCGTCCTGTAAACAATGTTAACTAAAAATTATCTAAGTATTGATAATTGTAAATGATATAGAAACATGCTTTCAATTTCAAAAGCAGACTTTCCAAAATGCCTTTAAATTATTTCAGCATAAAAGAAAAATATTATTTTAGCTTACGGTGAAAACAGAATTTGGGGATTCGAATATGTCGTAGGTGGAGGTATTCAAAGCAGTTAGAGTGCAGGTATCCCGGCCATTTCTGAAAAGTGTGGGATGATAATTCACTAGAGATTCCACACTTTCATCCATTAGGCGTGACCTTTCTTCTTCTTTTTTCAGTAATTCTGATAGACCCGAAATGTACAACATTGCCAATTTGAGAGTTGTTATTTTTGTCAGTTTTTCATTCGATCCATCCCCTTGCTGAAAAAAAATCGAATTATAAAATTGAAATTTCATTACGTTATGAAAGAAAATAACAGACTTCACAGCCTTTCCCCTATTCCCCAATTTTTCCATTTTTTTCTAATTTTGTCGCTTAAATGCGAACTGAGTTAATTGAACCAAATAGAAAAATCCAACTGTTTTTTTTGTTGTTAAAACTTCATTCTTTTCGGCTAAAAAGACCACTATTAGAAAAATTAAAAATTCATTTTTTTAGACTGAAAATTTAACTACTTTGTTGAAAATTTAATTATTTTGTTAAAAAGTCATCTTTTTGTTCGAAAATTCATCTTTTTCTAGAAATGTCATCTTTCTTGGTTGCAAATTCAACTGTCTTCTTACAAATTCGTCTTTTTGGCTTGAAACTTCACCTATTTGGTTAGAAATGAAACTGTTTTTGCTGAAAGTTGAATCTTTTTTGTTTGAAAATTCGATCATTTGGTTGAAAATTCAACTGTTTTGCCAGAACTTCATCTTTATGGGTCGAAAATTCAACTGTTTAGTTGAAAATTCAACTACTTTGGTTGACAATTATTTTTTTTTCTGGCTAAAACTGAACTTTTTGGTTGAAAATTCATTTATTTTGTTTAAAATTAACTTATTTTGAAAATTCATATTTTTGTTCAGTAAATTCATCTTTTTAGTTGGAAATTAAACTACTTAGATGGAAAAAAAATTCTGGGTGAAAATTAACTTTTTGGTTAAAATTTGACTTTTTAGTTTAAAATTCATATTTTTGGGTTAAAAATTCTACTGCTTTGGTAGAAAATTCGACTGTTTATTTGGAAATTCAATTGTTATTTAGAAAGTATGTTTTTTTTTCGTTCAAAAAATTCAATTATTTGAGTTGAAAGTTCATATTTTCGGGTATTGAATTCTTTATTTATTTGAAAATTGAACTACCTTGGTTGACAAACAAAATTTCTAGTAAAAACTTAACTTTTTGGTTAAAATTGGACTTTTATGTTGATAATTCATATTTTTGGATAAAAAATCAATTCTTCTGTAAACAAATTATTTTTTGTTGGTACAAATTTAACTATTTTGGTTGAAATCTCAACTTTTTTGTTAAAAATTCTTCTCTTTGGTTTGAAAAAACTTTTTTGTTGAAAAATCATCTTTTTAGCTTAAAAATTCAACAATATGATCGAAGATTCAACTATTTCGTTGAAAATTAACTTCTTTGTGGAAAACTCATATTTTTAGATTGAAAATTCAATTATTTTGTAGAAAATTAGTATTTTTGCTTGAAAAATCATCTCATTTGTTTGACGATTCAATAATTTTGTTAAAAATTCGTATTTCTTTCATTGAAATCAATTGTTTTTTATTTAAAATTTAAAAAAAATGGTTGAAATATCAACTATTACATTTTTCTTTGAGATTTCAACTTTTTTTGCTTGAAAATTGAACTAATTGGTTGAGGGTTGAACTACTTTGTTAAAAATTCAACTATTTGATTAAAAATTAATTTATTTTGTTGAAATCACCCCTATTTTTGTGAAAAATCACCCTGTTTTCCCAGTTTTGAGAGCCTTTTGGGCTGTGAAGTCTGAAATAGTTTAGGATTCAAAAAAGTGTTTTACAATTTCTTTTTCTCTTAATGATTCAAAATTCGGTCAAATTACAAAATAAGTTTACAAATTTAAGAAGATATATTGAAGACTTTTATCTTTTTAAATATAATAAAAAATTCTCTTCAGATATCAAACTCACCGATAAAACTAATTGTGGCATATAAGAAGGCACAGCTTTCCTCAAAGTTTCAAAAGCAGAGTTAATTTCCTTCATTCTTGATCTTTCCCTCGCATTTGCGGTTTTTCTTCTATATTTACTCAAGGGTGGAGGTCTGTGTTTTGCCGAATTTTTTCCACGTCCCGAATCACTTTTTTCACTGTGATTAGAGTTCGTTTCCGAAAATTCTTCTTTTTCATCCTCAAGTTCGTTGAATTTAAATCTCCTACGAACACTACTCCGAGGTCTCAAACTGTATTTTTCACTTCCTCGTCCCATTGCACTTTCATTATTCATGTTCTCTCATTGATAAAAATTCGAAAATTATTTTTAATTAAATATTTTGCACATCTTAGATTCACCTTTCCGAAAGAAATTTGACCAATTATTATAATAAACAATTTCCAATTTGCGTTTCCTGGTCTCCAGTGACAGAACTGCTATTTATAAATGTTTGGAATTTATCGTATTTGTTTAGAAAGAGAAATTAGCTTCTCATTAATTGAAGAAAAGGCATAATTATAAACACGAATCTGTCCAATTGCAGGTTTCTCAAGGACTGATATAACACAGGTACAGCCTCCGCATGACAATCTTACAGAAATTTCAGTGGGAGAACCAGTTCCCATTTTGGGAAGTTCGATATAACATTTAATTCGAACTTGTGAGAAAGTTCGCGCCTTTATTACGCGATCTATTGGAATCTGTGATCATTTCTCGTCGAAGATTTATGGTCGGCAATACAGAAATTTTATTTAATTAAATTTTGTTTAAATTCCCCTTTTTCCCCCGATTCTCGACAAACTTCATTTTTTCTCTTTAAATATACGAAATCAATTGATTTTAGTTGAGTAGTAAAATATTTTTTTTAATTTACAGAATTATCTATTATAATTAATTAAACTTTTTTTAATTTGACTAATTTGAAACTAAACTATTTAGGATTTAAATAAAACTTTAAAATTCAAATATTTTTACGTTGAATCTATACAAATTAAATATTTTTTTAATTAACTATAAAAACGTACGATAGTCTGCCTGTTTAATAAGTTCTAGAATTTAAACAATTTTCAAAAACTACCAAAAGCCATATACATATACATTCCATATAATATTTAATTAATTTAAAGATTTAAACAAATTTAAACGAACCTCTTGCTCTTACTCTTTCTTACTAAAGAAACTAAGCTTTTCTTTGAGAAAAAAATTGTATTTTTTTTAATAATAATAAAATATGCGTTTAAAATTTTTTTATCCCTCAGGATTTAATCTGAGAATGCTCGTAGTTAGGGCTTTTAGTTTTACTTCATTCATTTTAAAATGTTTAAAATACGGTTTTTAGTGCATGTAAATTTTTCAAAACTAAACCATTTTTAATTGAAGATTTAAAACATTATAACTTTAAATTTAACAATATGTGACTAACTATGTTCATGATGGTAGAATCGTCAAATTCTCAGTTTAAAAAATTAATTGTCAACTATTTAAATTCCACAAAAAGACGATTTTTGTACTAAATAGTAAAATCCTCAACTAAAAAGACGAATTTTCATTAAATAAGAATTTATTTAGTAATTAAAAAAACGAATTCCCAACAAAATACATGAATTTTCTATCAAATAGTTTGATTTATCAATTTATAAAGGATAAAATACCAACTAAAAAAGTTGAATTTCCAAACAAAAAAGATGCATTTTTAAACCAAAAAAAAATAAATTTTCAACCATATATTGAAATTTCTCACTAAAAAGATGAATCTTCCACCAAGAAAATTAATGTTCTACCAAAAAAGATGAATGTTGAACATAATACATAATTTTTTAACAAAAATATTGAATTTTGAAGTCAGAAAGGCGAATTACCTACGAAACAAATGAATTTTCAACAAAAAAGTACATTTTCAACCAAATAGTTTAATTTCCTACCAAATTGTTGAATTTTTAAGCCAAAAAAATGGTATTTTATACAAAACAATTGAATTTCGGGCCCAAAAATATGAATTTTGATGAATCCTCAACCAAGAAAAAAAATTAATTTTTTTAAAAGTAGATCAACTTTAAACTAAATATTTGATTTTTTCGGCAAAAAAAAAATGAATTCTCAACGGATCATATAGCTGTTGATATTTCAACCAAAAAAGATAAATTTTCAAAAAAATTTTAAATCCTAACAAAACGAGACTAATTTACAACCAAAAATTTGCTTTTTTAACCAAAACGGATGCATTTCAACCAAGAAAATTAATTTTCTACCAAAAAATACAAACTTTCAACAAAATACATGAATTTTCAACCAAATACATAGTTGAATTTCTAACTGGAAAAGATCAATTTTCAATTCAAAATATCAATTAAAAAAAATGTTTTTTTAACAAAGAAGATTAATTTTCTAGAAATTGAATAGTTGAATTTTCAACAAAAGAGATGAATCTTCCACCAAAAAATCAATTTTTGACCAAAAAAATCTGCATTTTCAACAAAATAATGCAATTTTCAACCCAGTGCTAGAATTTTTAACCAAACGAGATGAATTCCTAAGCAAAAATATAATAGAAGACTTTTCACCAAAAATAGTTCGATTTTCTCATTGGATTCTATTATTTCATTTCGCATATTTTCAACGACCTAAGTATATCCAATTTAAGAAAATAAATTCTTTAATGTCAGAAATCATTTAAAAAGTATTTAGCACTATTTAAAAACTATACAACTTCTTATACAAAAATTATTTCTACTTTTCTAAATGTAAAAATAAAAGTTTAGTATGTCCCCTATTTGTCCCCTTTTTCATGAAAAAATATCCTATTCACCTTTTTTTGAGATCTTTTTGCGCTGTGATCCCTGAAAAGTAATTAAAAAATTGTTTCAAATTGAACTAAATAAAAGGCTCGGAGGTTCAATAAGCTATTAAAAAATTCATTTTTCAGTGAAATAACATAATTATACTTTTATTGATAACTCGTACAAAAATATTTACTTATTCTATAATATTTCAATACAGGCAATAATTATTTAAAAATATCTCTTACTTATGGGTAGCGTCTGGATTTCTTGCATAAAAATTTCACAAGGTCATTCCTCAAATAACGTTATCACCGCGACGGAAAGCCTCTTACATGAAAGACAAATAATATTTATTATTTGCTGTTATTAAGAGTATACATCAAGATAAATATTATCATTTTAATTAGTTTAAGAGGGAAAGCACTTCAAAAGCTGTAAAGTACACACAATCTAGAAAGAGAAGCCTTAAAAGTAATTCCATGTATCTTTTAATTTACTAAATAAACATTAATACTCAATTGTCTTTTCAATACTTCAACAATTAACAAAATCGAATAAATTATGCAATTTAAAAAAATCACTTTCATATTTTAGATATGAAAATTCGTGATGTACTCGTGGAAAAATCTCAGCAGTCAAATTCTGAATTCTGAATTATGAATATCAAAAATTTGAGCTTGTCAATCTATTGACGTCACTTTTAAAAACAGAGTTCAACAGAACAACAACAAAATTACATTCACGCACAAAACATTTTAATCGCTAAAGAAAGCTTTCAAAAACTGGAAAACATTTTTCAGTCTAAGTATTCGAAGTTTAAATACCCTTGTATAGCTAGATAATTTCTCTGAGGGGCCATCCATAAATTACGTAACACATTTTTCTGCCAATTTTCACCCCCCCCACACAACAAAATACCTGCTTATGTTAGGTGATTTTTTGTGATCAGATATGAAGAATTTTCAATTGAAAATCTATCAAATTGAATGAATTTTAATTTCAAGTGTTAAAAATTAAATAATTTGTAATTTTTAAAACTGAAATAGTTTAAAAAGAGCATTCCGAAATGCATCATTTTCTATTATACACATTAAATATTGAAGACTCTTCAACTGCAAATATTAAAAATTAAAGAATTTTCAATTGTAAATCTATGAAATTAAATGAATTTCAATGTTTAGTGTTCAAAATTGAATAATTTTCCATTTAAAATTTTCAAAATTGAACTATTTAAAAAAAAAAAACCTTCCAAATTGCATCATTTTCTATCATACACCCTAAATATTGAATAGACTTCAACTGCCAATCATAAAAATTAAAGAATTTGAAATTGTAAATCTATAAAGTTCCATGAATTTCAATTTTTAGTGTTCAAACTTGAATAATTTTCAAAATTAAACTATTTCAAAAAAAAATCATTCCAAATTGCATCATTTTCTATTATACGCATTAAATATTGAAGAGTCTTCAATATTTATGTGTATAATAGAAAATTATACACTTTTCACTCTTTTTTTTCAATAGTCCGATTTTAAAAATTTTAAATTGAAGAATTTTAAATTTCAAATCCATAAAATTGAATCAATTTTAATTTTAAGTGTTCAAAATTGAATAATTTTCAATTTAAAATTTTTTTAATTTGAATTTAAATCTTTAAAATTGAACTATTGAAAAAAAAGAATGAAAAGTGCATATTTTTTATTATACACATAAATATTGAAGAGTCTTCAACGGCAAATCTTAAAATTTGAAGAATTTTCCATTGTAAATCTTCAAAAATGAACTACAAATTAAAAAAAAAACGTTCAAAATTACATCATTTTGAACTATGGGAATTAAAAATGGATGAATCTTCAATTGTAAATCTTCAAAATGGAACTATTTAAAAAAAAAACATTCAAAATTACATACATTTAAAATATAAATTTGAATTCTATATTTTAAAAATCTTTCAATCTTTAATTAATCTTGAAAATAAAAGAGTTTTTAATTTTGAAAATTTACATACAATTGAAAATTATGCAAATTTTAATTTTTATGATTGAATATTCTGTAATTATGATGATTTACATTTGAAATATCTTCAATTGAAAATCTTAAAAACTGAAGAATTTTCCATTATAAATCTTTAAAATTGAACTATTAAAAAAAAAGAATTAAAAATTGCATCATTTTCTATTATACACATTTATTGAAGTCTTTAATTGCTAATCTTAAAAATTGAAGAATTTTCCACTGTAAATCTTCAAAATTGAACTATACATCTTCTAAACAAACGTCCAAAATCACATCATTTAAAACTATAAACATTGAAAATTAATGAATTTTCAATTGTAAATCTTCAAAAATTGAAATATTAAAAAACAATAATTACAAATTGCATCATTTTCTATTATACACATTAAATATTGAAGCCTTCAATTGCTAATCTTAAAAATTGAAGAATTGTCTCTTGTAAATCTACAAAATTGAACTACAAATTCTAAAAAAAACATTAAAAATTACATCATTTTAAACTTAAAACATTGTAAATTAATTAGTCTTCAATTGTAAATCTTCAAAATAGAAGAACTTTTAATTGAAAATGGTTAAAATTGAATAATTTTCCATTGTAAATCTTCAAAATGGAACTATTAAAAACAAAAACATTCAAAATGACCTACTTTAAAAAAATAAATTCTATATTTGCAAAATCTTGCAATTTTTAATCAATCTTTAAAATTAAAGAGTTTTCGATTTAAAAATTGTATGTACAATTCAAAATTATGCAAGTTTTAATTTTTATAATTACAAATTCTATCATTCTGATGATTTACATTTAAAATTTCTTCATTTTGAAAGTTTTGGAATTGTAAATTCTTGTTTTTTGGCTCACCACACCCACGATACGCCAACAGCACGCAGTTAGTAGTATTCTCGAACGGTCACCCATCCAAGTACTAACCGCACCCAACCCTGCTTAACTTCAGTGATCTAACGAGAACTGGTTTCTTCAGCGTGGTATGGCCAATGAATTTATTATTATTCATTATTATAAATAATTTATTATAAATCTTGGAAATGTAATAATTTTTAATTCTATATTTCCGAATTTCAAGAAATTTCAATTGCAACTGTCCAAAATGGTAGAAATTTGAATGGTAAATCTTTATAATTGAAGAGTTTTTAATATTGAAAATTTACATGCAATTAAAAATTGAGCAAGTTTTAATATTTATAATTAAAAATTCTGTAATTCTGATTTACATTTGAAATTTCTTCAATATGGGAGATTTCGAATTGAAAAATGTTGTCCTTTGATCTTCAAAATCATCAAAATTCAGGAATTTTGATTTGTACATCTTCAATTGCAAATCAATGAAAATTAAAGAATTTTCCATTGTAAATCTTCAAAATTGAACTAAATATTCAAAAAATAAAAGTTCAAAATTACGTCAATTTGAAACATAAACATGTCAAATTAATGAATCTTTAATTTTAAATCTTAAGAATTGAAGAATTTTAAATTGCGCATTGTTAACATTGAAGAATATTCAATTTAAATCTTCATAATTGAACTATATATTCTAAAAAAGCGTTAAAAATTACACATCTTTCAAATATAAATCTTAAAAATTGAATAATTCTCAGTTCTATATTTTCGAAATTCAAGAAATTTCAATTGCAACTCTTCAAAATTGTAGAACTTTGAATTGTAAATCTTAGAGTAAATTATAATTAAAAATTATGCAAGTTTTAAATTTTACAATAAAAAACTCTGTAATTCTGATTATTTATACTTGCATTATTTCCAATTTGGAAGATTTAGATCATTCTTCTTCTCTTGACTTATCAAAATTTAAGAATTTTAATTTAAGAACATCTTTAAATCTTCAATTGCAGATCACCAAGATAGTGCCATTTCAAAAAGATGTTGAAAATTTCATGATTTTAAATTATAAACATTCAGAATCAAACAAGCTGGCAAACTTTAATTTGATTTATTATTTAAATTTTATAATTTTTATTTTATATATTCAAAGTGGATCAGTGTAGAAAATATAAAACATCAGAAAGACTTAGAATTTCAGAATCACTCCGATTTTTTTTAAAGTAAGAGACTATTCCTTTAACATATTTTTTTTATTTAACCGAAAATAACTTTAAAATGAAAAACATTATTTTGAATTAAAGAAAAATTTGTATTGGAATAAAGAACTATTTATTTGACTAAGAGCCAATGAATATTTTTCTTTAAATCAAAGAATCTTTTTTCTTATAGTATGTATTTTAAGCACATCTTATTACGATATAAAATCCCAAATAAACATTAATTTATTATTATTAATTATGTTTCATAGTACTTCAAATTTAAGTATGTGTTTTGATTTTCTTGAAGTTCATTTTAAAAATAAAATTCGGCACTTGCATGCAGAATTTTTTATACGAGTGCTTTTAGTAAATAGTGCTAATTAATATAATTACTTTATATTTTTAACAACAATCTAAAAGATTCTTAACTAAATGTTTTAGATATTTTTACTTTCTTTTTAATCTGTCGTGAGATCTAGGAAAGTAGATGACTAAATCTAAGGGCGTATTCAGTAAGTATTGCATTGCCCGATAAACTTGAAAAAATTTTCAATAATTTTGGGGGTAACAGTAATTTCAAATTGTAAAAAACACTTTGCTTTTATGGATATTTTTCTAAAAAATTATGGGAAATAAATAAAAATACTAACTTAATTATACCGATACATGGATTTTTTATAGGGTTGATTTTTTAAAAGTCAATAAGCCCCCTTCCCCTCCAAATCTGTTACATAATTTATGGATGACCCCTGAGGAAAAAAGAATCTTGGCATCCATTATCTTCTGAATAATGAAAGTAATTGAAATTGTTCAATTATTTTCCCTTTGATTTCAAAATTCGTGACACTGAGTAAAAATGTTACATTTTCAATCAGATATACTATTGATTCAATAAACCTAGTTCAGAGGCAGCTATTTTATCGATTCAAGTGTATATACTACAGAATTTATAGGATCACTATTGCATCAAATAGTGATGCTATAAATGCTATAGTATATACATTCGAATCAAAAAAATAGCTGCTTTTGAATGAGGTTTATTGATTCAATATATATTTATTAAGAACGTAGCATTTTGTCCTCAGTGTGTGCTTTAATTCTGACTCAATTTCATTAATTTTATTTACAATTATTTGGCATCATTTGCATTCATGACCATTTTTTTTATACATGCAGTCGTGCAATTATCGAAAACGACAATTCGAAGTTCACTGCAATTCAATACTTGGTAGAGATCGATTATCAGAAAGTTGGAAGTCTGGAAAATAGCTTTTAAGGCATATTTTTTAAAGCCTTCAGCTCTATAGAAAAATTATTAACATAACAAAATATGGAAATCCATCGCAATTTTAACAATAGCTTTAAATTCTGCCAAGCGTTCAGTGTCTGCAGTGCAAATACTAACAATTGGTGGTTTCGTATTAAGTCTGAAACCAACCGTGTATTGCCCGGCCAATTTTCTATGCACTAAAAAAACTCTGTCAAGTTTAACGCCGATAATATTTGCAATCTTATGTAAAACCATCTTAAAAATTGGAAGCAAAGGCACATTATTTTCGTCTTCAGTAATTTGCGAAAGCTGAGCTATAATACTTTCGCGGAGAGATAAGCTGTATTTCGCGGCAATAAGCTGGTGGCAGTTTTCAAGAGACTGTCTGTCGCTTATGTATGCTGAAGGCTTCAGTTTTGTAAGATTTAGGTACTTATCCTTAGCGACTTGATTGACTTCCGTGTAATCGGGAAGGATATCCTCTAATTTAAGATCCCTCACTTCAACACCTGCTTCTCTAACCTTCTCCTCGATTGTTTTATTAATCGAGGGATCGAATCTCATTTTTGATAATTTAAACCATACTTTTTTCGCTGATTCGGTTTTGGCAGTTTTTTTCGTTGTGGCAGTCGCTTCTTCTATGATGTCAGATACCTGACATCTTATCGTGAAATTCATCATGTGGGATGGTCCCCAGGAATGGACTTCAACAAATGTTGGTGCCGGTATTGATTTCTGAGCACAATGTTCCTAAAACAATTAAAAAAAAATAGATTTCTTTAGCTTTAATTTAGTTTTTGGGAAAAATATTTATATTATTTGTTTTACTAAATGCTGACATGCAAGAGTCCAATATAATTTAATGATGATCCTGAATTTAAAAGGGGTGTAGAGTCCTTAGGGGTATTTTCGTTTAAAGCCCCTATCTCATTATTTTTATTATTGTTAGTAGTATTATTATTAATTGTTGGTTTAGCTGGTTCGGCTCCACCAATTTGCAGTAGTAGCTCCTTAGCTGCATTATTCTTGGCATCTTTTTTAGTATTACCTTTGCCATCGGCAGTTAAATTGCCGCATTTCACTCTTACTTTAAATTCGTGATCGTTTAGGCCAACACTGTTATGTTCAATGCATTCGTATATAGGAAGAGTTTGGTTACTTTTAACCATATATTCTTGAAGAATAGAGATTGGTGACTTGCTCATTTTCTGTAATTAAATAAAAAATTTTCGTTACTGCTTTTATTGGAGAAAATTATAACTTTCAAATACATTTTCAATACAAAAAAATGAACCACGTGAAAGCAAAAATAAATCGGATGATATTTAGAGTTCGTTCATGGCGAATTTATCTGTTTACGCAGAAATATTAATTTTTCTCGAAAACGACAGACTATAGTGCAAAATTATGAAAATTATAAAAAATGCGGCATATTAAAATGAGTATTTTATTCACAAGTCTTTTAAGAACATTAATGTACATTTCAATTATTTTTATGTTCTTAAAAAAACAATTTATGTGAACCATTTTTTCAAAAATGATAATTCAGGGTTGCTACAAAATCCGACTTTCGAATTTCCATTATTTTTCTCTGACCAATTTTTTATTTTTCCTGACCACTCTAAATATTCTTTTTGTGTATTAAAACAACCTATTAACTGGGAGATAAGTAATGGTAATGTAAAAAAAGTTTGTTTATAAATTTCTGAACTACGTAAGACATATGTAAATACATGAATTTTCAACCAAACAGTTGAATTTTCAACTCAAAAAGAAAAATTTCGAACAAAAACTAGAAGCATAAAATTTCATGTTAAAACAATTAATTTTCAACCAAGAAAAAAAGAATTTTCGACAAAATAGTTAAATTTGCAACAAAGGTAATACGATAAAAAAATGAATAATCTATAAAAAGTGGAAAAAATTATATTTCTATCGAAAAATATTTTAATTTTCAATCAAAAACAGTTGGATTTAGTGAAAAATACGAATTGGGATGAATTTTTAAGTAAAATGATGGATCTTTATAAAAAAACGACAATTTTTCAACAAAAATAATTAAATTGTCAACCAAAAAGATGAATTTTCAACTAATGAGATTAATTTTCTATTAAAAAGACGAATTTTCAACAAAATAGTTGAATTTTCACTAAAAACAGATAAATTTTCAACTTAAAACAGAACACTTATATTTTCAATAAAAAAAAAAAAAAAAAAAAAAAACGAATTATGTACTTACAAAACAGATGAGTTTGCAACCCGAAAACATGAATTTTTAACAAAAAAGTTAAAATTTCAATCCAAAAATATGATTTTTTTATCTATACAAAAATAATCGAATTTCCAACCAAATCAACAAGATAGATAAATTTTCAAGCAAAGAAATTAATTTTTTACTAGATAGTTGAATTTTTAACCCAAAACATGAATTTTTTACCAAAAAAGACAAACTTTTATCAAAATACAGGAATTTTAAACTTGAAAACAAAAATTTCAACAAAAAATAGAATGGTTGAATTGTTAGAAAAAAATAATTTTAAACGAAAAAAAAGAACAATAAAGTAAAATTTTCACGAAATAGTTAAATTTTTAGTTAATGAAATGAATTTTTAACTAAATTGATGAATCTTCAACAAACAACAAAAAAAATGAATTTTCACCAAATAGTTAAATTTTCAGTTAAAAAGATGAACTTTCAATATATTTACATTTGCAGTTAATAAATTAATTTTCAATATATAAGAAAACTGATTTTCAGCTAATGAAACGAATTTTCAACCAACGAGATTAATTTTCTAACAAAAAAGCTTAATTTTTAACAAAATACATACATTTTCAACCAAATATTTGAATTTTTAATGGGATTTTCAACCTAATTAATAGTTAAATTTTTAACCAAAGAAATGAATTTTCAACAAAAAAGATGTTTTAGTCATGAGAAGATTAATATTCTACCACAAAAGACGAATTTTCAATAAAATACAAGAATTTCACACCAAATAGTTGAACTTTCAACTAAAGAAGGTAAGTTTTCAAGCAAAATAAAATTTTGTTCAACAAAGTAGTAAAATTTTGAACTAATGAGATTAATTTTCTGTCAGAAAGACGAATTTTCAACAAAATAGTTGGATTTTCACCAAAAACAGATAAATTTGCAACTTAAAACAGAACACTTATATTTTCAGTAAAAAAAATAATTTAAAAAAAGACCAATTATGTACTTGCAAAACAGATGAGTTTGCAACCCGAAAATATGAATTTTTAACAAAAAATTTAAAATTTCAACCCAAAAATATGATTTTTTCATCTATACGAATGTTACAAAATGTTAATACAGAATGTTTAACCAAATAATAAAATTTTCAACAAAAAAGATGAATTTCAACCAAAAATAATTTCCTACCGAAGAAGATTAATTCTGAAAAATATACATACATTTTTAACCAAATAGGTGAATTTTAAACGAAGCAGATTAATTTTCTACCAAAAAAGTTGAATTTTCAACTAATTACATACATTTTCATCTAAATAATTTGAGCAATGGATGTGATTCTGGTAGTCCAAATTTTATTTGGTTAATTTTTCTTTTTTTCTTTTCTAACATTTCGTAACTAAATAGTTGATTTTTTTAACTAAAAAAGATAAATTCTTAACAAAAACGGTGCAGTTAAAGTTTCATTGAGGGGAATTAATTTTCAAGAAGAAAACGGAGTTTCTACATAACAGTTTAATTTGTTATCACATAGTTGAATTTTATACCAAATTGAATGTTTAACAAAATAGTTACATTTTCAGTTTAAAAAATTAATTGTTAACAAAAAAAAACGAATTTTTAATTAAAATTATGAATCTTCAAATAAACAAATTAAATTTTTAAAAAGTAGTTCTAATTTAAACCCAGAGTTTGATTTTTCTACCTAAAAAATTTAATAGTTGATATTTCAACAATAAAAAGTTTTTATTAAAAATAAGAAACAGCTGGATTTAACCAAAAAAGATGCATTTTTAACAAATTTGAATTTAATTAAAAAATTTAAATTTGAAATTTTTAATTTTTAATTGAAGAAAAATGTATTTTCAAACAAAAAATACAAATTTTTAACAAAACTCATAAATTTTCAGCCAAATAGTTGAATTTTCTACCAAATTGTTGAATTTTCAAACCAAAAAGACGAATTTACGACAAAACAGTTGAATATTCAACACAAGAATATAAATTTTCAACAAAAAAGATAATTTACAACTAATCACTTGAATTTTCAACAAAATAGTTAAATTTCCAGTTTAAAAAATGAATTGTTAACAAAAAAAAAGAATTTTTAACTAAAATTATGAATCTTTAAATAAACAAATTAAATTTTAAAAAAGTAGTTCCAATTTAAACTCAGAAGTTGATTTTTCTACTTAAAAAATGTAATAGTTGATATTTCAACAATAAAAAGTTTTAATTAAAAATAAGAAACAGCTGGATTTAACCAAAAAAGATGCATTTTTAACAAATTTGAATTTAATTTAAAAATTTAAATGTAAAATTTTTAATTTTTAATTAAAGAAAAATGTATTTTCAAACAAAAAATACAAATTTTTAACAAAATTCAGAAATTTTCAGTAAAATAGTTGTATTTTCTACCAAATTGTTGAATTTTCAAACCAAACAGACGAATTTACGATAAAACAGTTGAATATTCAACACAAGAATATAAATTTTCAACAAAAAAGATAATTTACAACTAATCATTTGAATTTTCAACAAAATAGTTACATTTTCAGTTTAAAAAATTAATTGTTAACAAAAAAAACGAATTTTTAACTAAAATTATGAATCTTCAAATAAACAAATTAAATTTTTAAAAAGTAGTTCTAATTTAAACCCAGAGGTTGCTTTTTCTACCAAAAAAATTTAATAGATGATATTTCAACAATAAAAAGTTTGTATTAAAAATAAGAAACAGCTGGATTTAACCAAAAAAGATGCATTTTTAACAAATTTGAATTTAATTTAAAAATTTAAATGTAAAATTTTTAATTTTTAATTAAAGAAAAATGTATTTTCAAACAAAAAATACAAATTTTCAACAAAACTCATAAATTTTCAGCCAAATAGTTGAATTTTCTACCGAATTGTTCAATTTTCAAACCAAAAAGACGAATTTACGACAAAACAGTTGAATATTCAACACAAGAATATAAATTTTCAACAAAAAAGATAATTTACAACTAATCACTTGAATTTTCAACAAAATAGTTAAATTTTCAGTTTAAAAAACTAATTGTTAACAAAAAAAAGAATTTTTAACTAAAATTATAAAATCTTTAAATAAACAAATTAAATTTTAAAAAAGTAGTTCCAATTTAAACTCAGAAGTTGATTTTTCTACCTAAAAAATGTAATAGTTGATATTTCAACAATAAAAAGTTTTAATTAAAAATAAGAAACAGCTGGATTTAACCAAAAAATTTGCATTTTTAACAAAATACTTGAATTCTCAACTAAAACAGATTAGGTTTCAATCAAACATTTGCAATTTAAAAAAAATTTATTTTCTAACAAAAAATACAAATTTTTAACAAAATTCATGAATTTTCAGCCAAATAGTTTAATTTTCTAACAAATTCTTCAGTTATAGAGCAAAAACTGCCAATTTTCTACGGAACTGTTGAATTTTTGACCCGACAATGTGAATTTTCAACAAGAAAGTTATATTTTCCGTTTAAAAAATTAACTGTCAACCAAAAAACTAATATTAAACTAAAATTATAAATCTTCAAATAAGGAAATTAACTTTTAAGAAAGTAGTTCAACCAAGAAGTTGATTTTTCAACAAACAAAATTTATTTTCTATCAAAAAAGACGAATTTCCCAGAAAATTCATAAATTTTAAACTAAATAGTTAACTTTTCTACCAAATTCTTGAATTTTCGAGCCAGATAAGAATCTTCTACAAAACTGGTTAATTTTTAACCCGAAAATATGCATTTTCAACAAAAAAGTTAATTTTTAAACAAAACAGATTAAATTTCTACAGAAAGAGATGAATTTACAAAATAAAAAGATGACTGTTCAACATACTAGTTGAATTTTCAATGCAAAAATTTTGTTAAAAAAGAAGAAAAAAGTTTATCAAATTGTTGAATTTACATTCCAAAGAGCCGAATTTTTAACAAAGCAGATGAATTTTCAAACAAGAAGTATGATTTTTCAAACAAAATTGTTGAATTTTTAACAAAATAATTCGATTTTTAACCAAATTATACAATTTTTAACAACAAATTTAATAGTAGACTTTTCAACCGAAAAGAATGAACTTTCAACCGAAAGTAGTTGGATTTTCTTTTTGGGTTCTATTAATTCAGTTTGAATTGATGTGGAAAATGAGAAAAAGGGAGTGACTGTGAAGCCTGTAATAAATAAATAAGAATTTTGATCATTTACAGACTGAATAACATTTAAAATAAAAATCGAAGACCTTTTTTAATACTTGAAAAATTTTAGTTAACTATTTTTACACTATTTAAAAATTTTATTGACATTATTTACACTTTTTTTTATCTCTAAAGTGAGTCCAAGGCCTGCTATAATGGTTTTTCTATCATGTATTTTCTATAACTTTTTCGTGGTTATATAGGAATAAATATAAAAATTATAAATATTAAAATATTGTAATAATTAGTGCAAAAAGTAGAAGAAAGTATAAATTAATCATATCTTTTGAAATACTTACGCAGAAGTATTAATTATAATTATTGTTTTCCTATAATTTTTCCTGCAATTATTCCTGTATAATCGCGAAAAAATGATAGGAAATTCATTATAGGCCCATAATTATTTTCCTATAATATTCTTTCGTCAAGGATACATTTGAAAATAAAAACATATATTACAAAATAAACAATTTGAATCTAAAGTTTTAAAACTACAATGCACTTTAGTGACATTTTTTCTTCAAGAATTTTAAATTAAAATTGATAATTTATATAGTTTTGACAAGGTTAAATTTCAGAGGAAAATGTAAATTTAAATAAATATTTATCTAGTTAAAAGATTGTGGAAATTTTTTACTTGAATTTCTGAATCTAAAAATATTTGTAAAACACTTCCTAATCAGTTTTATGGTTAAACATTCGTGTTCATGACAAAAGAGATGATGCAATAACCCAAAAATGTTAAATGCCGGTTCATAATATAAGTTGAAAACTTTTTTAAATTCAATTTAAATAAGTTCTACACTTTCTTACCGTATTAAACCAATAAAACCAACTTGAGTATCACCGTAACACTAAAATTCCTATTTGACAGATCTGACGTTTCTATTTATATATTTTGTGCAGGCATCTGCAGGTCGATTTTCACGATATATCGCGGGGAATACCAGTGCAACATAGCAGTACAGCACGATCGTAAAATTGCATTCGCGCTTTTACTGCTAGGACATCATTAAAAGTACACTTCGCCAAATAATGATCACGAAATCGACTGGAAATCAATATTGTAGGTTAGAAAATGTGTCAAAATATAACCTCCGAATTAATATTTCGTAATAAATCTGATTTTATTTATATTTATTAAATTATTATATTTATTTGTAATCGAGTTTTAAATATATTATTAACACAGAAAGTTTGAAATAAAGAAAATTAAGTGCTCGACTGTACTTTTACATTTTTTTAACCTTTTTTTACACAACCTGTTGCCATGTTTTGAGACATTTGACAACTCGAGACTGACGTGGCCAAAATAAACAAATTGTCATCAACGGAATCACCCAATGAATCATTAGATTAGTTTTTAACTGTTTATTATGGTGTATGTTCATTTTCATATAAAAAAACAGCAAGCCAGCCAGCCAGGAGAAATTTTTAGATTTATATCGATCGTTAATTCGTTAATTTGGCGAGATTATTTTTTAAATGCAATTCATTTCTCAATAATTAAACTTTCAAGTAAATAAAATAGATGCATCTTAAATACCAAAATATTTCCGTTTTTTTTTTAATTTGTCTGATTTTTTCTTTAGCTTATTATCAAAAGATTTATTTCAAATAAACAAAAGTTCAAATTTGGCACCTTAAAACAGAAGAAAACTGGTCCAATCTTGTCCAATCACAACCTGCGGTTTAGGACGCAGAATGCGTTTACCTGACGATAGGTGGCACTAGCTGTTTTAGTCCAAGTTCCGCGAAAATTCAAATGCGATCAATAAAAAACATTTTTTTATACAAATAAATAATAACATTTCATAGTTTATTCATGAACACAGTGAAAGTGTGATTCATTCTGTTTTGAATATCACAAATTTGAATGTTCAACTGATAAAGATAAATTGTTAACCAAAAATGAAATAAGTCGATTTTTAACCAAAACGGTGAATTTTCACCCAAAGAGATGGATTTATAACAAAAATTATTGTCTACCAAAAAGACGAATTTTCAATTTTCAAAAATCAACTTTGAACAAAAAGGACTAATTTTCAAAAAAATAGTTAAATTTTCAACCGAAAATAGTATAGTTACATTTTCAGTTAAAAGTGTTATTTTTCAACAACGACAAAAAACAATTATTTACCATAATAGTAGTTAAATTTTCAATGAAATAAATGAATTTTTAACTGAAAACCTAATTAAAAAAAAAGGAATAGTTAAATTCAGTTAAAAAAATAATTTTCAACCAAAATGATGAATTTTCAAAGATAGAGATTAATTTTCTACTAGAAAGTAGAAGTTAAATTTTCAACAACAGAAAAACAGTTTTCAACAAAATTGTACAATTTTCAACTATAGAAATGAATTTTCAATCAAATAGTTTTAATTTATAACCAAAGAAATACATTTTCAACTAAATTAAAAATAAATTTTCAGTTAAAACAAAAATGGATTTCCACCCAGAAAGATGGATTTTCAATCAAATAATTCTCTACCAAAAAGACGAATTTTCAATTTGGAAAAATTAATTTTCAACAACAACAAAATATGAATTTTCAACCCAATAGATTAATTTTCAACAAAATAAATGATTTTTCCTCTAAAGCGTTGAATTTTCAACAAAAAAAGGAAAAGTTAAACATACAGTTAAAGAAAATTAATTTTCAACAATAACAACAAAACAAATTCTCACACATACAGTTGAATTTTCAACTAAAAAAGACAAACTTTCATTCAAAAATAGAAAGTAGTTTAATTTTCGGATAGAAAAATACTTTTTAAGAAAAAAAGACTTTTCAACAAAATAGTTGAATTTCTAATTCAAAAAATTATTTTTTTCACCAAAATAAATAAATTATCAAACAAGCAGAATAATTTTCTATAAAAAAAATGAATTTTTACCCACATAGTAAAATTTGCAAGTGAAAAGGATCAATTTTCAAGCCAGTGAAAAACTAATTTGAAGAAAAAGAGTTGTACTTTAAAAAAAAATCAACAGAAGGGAAGAATCTTCAACTGATAAAACAAATAATACACAAAGTGTTTCAACCAAGCAGTTGAATTCTTACCAAAAAATTGAATTTTTAATAAAAAACAGTTGAATCCAGCCAAAAAATTTTTATAAATGAAAAATAGCTTCTTCCATACAAATTGTTGATAAAAGTTTATAGTTTATTCGTAAACAAAGTAAAAGAGTAAGTTATTAATTATTAAGTTTGAAAAGAAAAAATGTAATATTTTAAGTACGGTCAGTTTTTCGTACGTAGTTTTGAATTTCACAAATATAACATTATATTTTCTACTGAAAGAACGTTACAAAGTACAAGTTTTCAAAATTTTTATATTTTGTATAGCAAAAACTAAAACATACCATATTTTCGGCATAAAAATTCAACTTTCTTGTAGAAAAATCGTCTTTTTGACTTGAAAATTCCACAATTTAACTGAAATTTGTTTTCTTTCTTCACTGAAAAATCTTTTTTGTGAAAATTCAACCTTTTTGTTGAAAACACTTTTTTTCTGGTTGAATTCAACTGTTTTTTATTAGAAAATCAAATCGGTTTTTGTTAGAAATTCAACTATTTTGTTGAAAATTTGTCTTATTTTTGTTCAAAATTAACTTTCTGACTATAAAATTAACTGTTTTATTTTTGTTTTAAGAATTATATTTTTTAAAGCATTGACTAATTTGTTTAAAATTCGTTCTTCTTGGTTGAGATCAACGTTTTTTTATTAAAATCTTTTCTGGTTGAAATATTACCTATTACATTCTACGTTGAGAATACATCTCTTTGGTTGAAAATTGAACTATTTTGATGGAAATTCTTTTTTTCGTTGAAAATAAATTAACTGAAAATCTAAAACCATTTCATTTTTGGTTGAAAAATGGTCTTTTTTAGTTGAAAAATTAACTATAACCTTAAAAATTTATCTTTTTGGTTGAAAAATCATTTTTGATATTTCAATTCTTAATTAAACATTCATTTCTTTGGTTGAAAATTGAAATATTTTATTCAAATTAAAATTTTTTATCTGAAAATTTAACTATTCCACTTCCCGTTAAAAATTTTTCTTTTTTAATTGAAAATTAATTTTTTTAGTTACAAATTTAAATATTTTGTTGGAAATGATTTTATTAACTAAAAATTTAACTATTCAATTTTTGAATCAAAATGTTTTATTTTTTATTTGAAAATTCAATTTTTTTATCTAAAAATTTAACCATTCGATTTTTTGTTCAAAGCTTTAAATTTGCAGTTGAAACTTCATTTCTTTCGTTAAAAATTCATCAATTTTGTTAAAAATTACATTTTTTCTTCTAAAAAATTAACTATTCTGTTTTTGGTTGAAATTTTTTCTTTTTTAGTTGAAAATTAATTTCTTTCTTTAGAAATTTAACCATTTTTGTCAACAATTGTTTTTTTTTATTGAAAATTAATTTGTCATAACTAAAAATACAACTATTCTATTTTTGGTTGAAAATTCAATTTTGTTATTTGAAAATTTAACTACTCTCTAGTTTCGGTTGAAATTATTTCATTTCTAATTGAAAAATAATTTCTTTCGTTAAAAATGTAACTATTTTGTTAATTTTTTTTTTGTTAAAATAAAGTTATTCAGTTAAAAATTTACCTTTTCCATTTGTTGTTCAAAATATTTCCTTTTTTATTTGAAAATTCATTTCTTTCGTTGAAAATTAAACTATAGTTTGTTGTAAATTAAATTTTTTTATCTGTAAATTTAACTATTTTATTTTTTGTTGAAATGTTTCATTCTTTAGTTGAAAATTCTCTTCCTTCGTTGAAAATTTAAGAATTTTGTTGAAAACTCGTTTTATTTATTCATTTATTTTAATTTACCTTGTTTAGTTTTACCTTCAACTATTTGGTTGAAAATGTATGTATTTTGTTTAAAATTTGTCTTTCTAGTAGACAAATAATTTTCTCGTTTGAAAATTGAACTATTCATTGTTTGTTTCAAAATTTATCTTTATTTGTTTAAAACTCAACTACTGGATGTAAAATATAGAGAAAGATATAAAAACACGTACTTTAAAAAAAAAAAACTTTCTTTCAGTAGACAATAGTTATATTTTGTGAAATTCAGAACTACCCAAGAAACACTGACCAGTAATTGAAATATTAAGTATTCTCTTTTCAAACTGAATAACTTACTCTTTTACTTTTTTTTCGCGAATAAACTATAAACTTTTAATGTTAATTTGTATAAAAAAAAGCTATTTTCATTTACAAGTTTTGAATGTTTGCGGGACTTTGACTAGAACAGTTAGCGCTACCTAGCGGCTCGTAAACTCCTCTATCCTGACTTCTGATTGGAGAAAGTTTAGGAACACGCGGGAATCCACCAATGAACGCACCAGGAATTCGCCTCGTGCAAAGATGGCTTCGCTGGACCGCAAAAATAAAATGCGTCCTTTAAATACATGAATGGTGCGTCTGCTACTCGACAATACTTCACGCCATGACTGAAATTTTCCCAAGGAGAATCAGTAGCGCAAATGCGAGAGCACCAACGGCTGTTAAAAGCGAGATTACCTAATGAACGATCAATAAAAAGCAAACTCACCTCACGTCTGAAAATTGCCTGTCCTGCCGTTGTTTGTTGTCGTTTTCAACAACATTAAACACCTGGAAAGGTTTTTCCGTGTATCTGCGAATCGACCTTTCGCACCGAATATCTTGTGGGTGAAAGCGACTGACGGCAGGAATTGTCGAGATGGAGGTTAGTTTCCCTCTATTTTCGGTCTGATTTTGCGAAAGCGCTCAAGTTTATTTATATCTTTCGAAAATGTTTTGTTTTGATCTTTGACAGAAACCCGGAAAAGTAGGGTTCGTTTATTTGAGGGGATTTATACAAGTTTTATTACGTTCTCGATTTGCATCACGAGATTTTTTTGTAACTTGATCGCTCTTTCTAGGCCTTGTTTTCCCTTCTTTAGATATTTCATTCACTATTTACCGGGTTGTTTTTTGTATTTGGGTTGTATATTTTAGGAGACAATTTTTTTCGATGTTCTGGTTTTCGAAGTTTATTGTCAATTAAACCATTTGCACATAAAATTGTTATGCCTGGAATGTATTTAAACAGGGTTGCTACAGGCCAGGGTAACCCAGCGAAAACCTGACAGGGAATTTTCAATAAACTGAAGTTGAAATTAATTTGATTATTTTTGGAAAATTCAACAATTTTGTTGAAAATTCAAGTGTTTTTTGAAAATTTGTTGCTTTTTTATGTGAAAAATTCGCCTGTTTTGGTAGAAATTACTTCTTATTACAACTAATTACAACTGTTTGGTTGAAAATTAATTTTGGTTGAGGATTCAACTATTTTGTTGTAAATTAGTTTTTTTTTATTCAAGTCAGCTGTTTTTGGTTGAAAATTCAACTGCGTAGTTGTAAGTGGAACTAATTGGTCTAAAAGTAATTTTTGTTGTTGAGAAATCGTCATTTTAGTTGAACGGTTTTTTCCAATATTTAACTATATTGTTTAAAATTATTAATTTTTCAATTAATTTTTTGAATTGAAAATTTAACTATTCCATGTTTGGATGAAATTTATCTTCTTCAGTCGAAAATTCCTTTATTTTGTGGAAAATCCATTTTTTGTTTTAGATTATTAATCTTCTTGGTGACAAATACATCTTTTTGCTTGAAAATTCATTTATTTGGTTGAAAATATAGGTATTAGGTTGAAAGTTCTTTTAGTTGAAAATTCGTGTATTTTATTAAAAATTAGTATTTTTTGGTAAAAAGTTAATCTTTTTGTTTGAAAATTATTATTTTTTTATTAAAAGTGTATCTGTTTGCTTCTTTATAGAGGAAGCTTTGTAATAGTAACATTTTCCAAACATTTTTATTCATTTAATTCATTGCAGATAAATTAATGAAATTTGGAAGGCTTATTTTCACCACTAATATCGTGAAGCTGACCGAAGGATTTCTAAAAATATTGATTGCATTTTTTTTAGCACTTTATATTATATTAAAAATCTATTTTTTGGTAAAAATCTTCTCATTATCATAAGAGAATGAGAATAGAAAAGGTGTTTTCATTCGAGACGAATCGATTGGCATATAATATTAATACATTTTATTATTATTTTATTACTAAAATAATTTACAATTGATTTTGAAGTTTTGTTAAAAATTCGTCTTTTTTCGTTGAATTGCATTGTTTTTCATTAAAAATTTAAAATCATTTTTGATTAAAAATACAACCTTTTGGTTGAAACTCAATTTTTCAAATTGAAAACTTAACTTTTAAATTAACTTAGCGTAAAGCTGACAAAGGGATAGGGTGCGATCGAATTTCTCCCTTCCCTTCTCCAGCTCGAAAAATTACCATTTTAAATACAAAATTTGATTTGTCTGATTTGCCATTGTATTAAAAAAAATTGTTGTATTATTTTGTAATTTTGTATTTTTTGTAAATTTCTATTCTCAAATTGATCAAAATGTAAACTTTAGTTTGTCTATTATTTAAAAAACCACAAGTGCTTCCTCTATGAGGAAGCAAATACATTTGCTAACGGGAAGCAAAGTACTCGTGAAATGAGCACCATGTAAATATAAATACAAATAAAGTGGAGACACTCGAGATGGAATTCACAGCTAATTTTTGTAAAAAATTCAACTACTTGTGGCAAGTTGAACTGTTTAAAAATTCATTTATTTTCTGCATCGATGGTTCACTTCAGTTGAAACCCCCGTTTTGGTCTAAAATGTAACTATTTCGTTGAAAATTATTTTGTTGTTTAAAATTCATGTATTTTGTTGAAAATGTTTTTTTTGTAGGTAATTAATATTCTTGATTGAAAATTTGTCTCTTTGGTTGACGTTTTTGTTTGATTGAAAACTAATATTTTAAATGAAAAGTTAACTTTAATTTTTTATCGAGAATTCGTTTTTTTGTTAGGAATTTAATTTCCTCGTTGAAAATGTAACTGTTGTAAGTTGAAAATTTATCTGGTGTAGGTGAAAATTCCAACTATTTTGTTGAAAATTCGACTTTTTGGTGGAAAAGTAATCTCATTACTTGAAAGTTCATCTTTTCGGTTTAAAATTTAATTTCCTAAACTGAAAATTTAACTATTTCGTTAAAAATTTATTTAGTTCAAAATTAATTTTTACTGACAATTTATTCTATTTTTGGCTAAAAATTAATTTCTTATTTTGAAAATTTAACTATTTTGTTGTAATTTCTTTTTTTTTTTGGTGTGAAAAATGTATCTTTTGGTAGAAATTTAATTCTCATGGTTGACAATTCATTTTTTTTTGTTAAAGCATCAATTATTTCGTTTTAAATTTTTTTTTATTTGCTTAAAAATTAATTTGATTGTTTAGAATGTAACTATTCTATTTTAATTGAAAAAAATTATCTGTTTTAGGTAAAAATTCAACTATTTTATTAAAAATTCCTCTTTTTGGTAGAAAGTAATACCATTAGTTGATACTTCATCTTTTAGGTTGAAAGTTAATTTCATTTGTTGAAAAATTGAACAATTAGGTTGAAAATTCCTTAAATTAAAATATCCAGTTGAAAATGCATATAGCTAGTTAAAAAATATTCCTTTCTGTTAGAAAGTTAATCTTCTTATTTGAAAATTCGTCTTTTTGTTGAAAAATGAACTATGTTTCTGATTTTTTTTCAATATAAATTTTGTTAACTGAACATTTAACTATTCCATTTTTTGTGGATAATTGATCTTTTTGGCTAAAAATTGATTTCTTTAGTTGAAAAGTTGACTATTTTGTTAAAAATTCGTTTTTTGTGTTCGTTTATTTTTCTAACTGTAAATTTAACTATTCTATTTTTGGTTGAAAGTTGATATTTTTTAGTTGAAAATTCATATATTTTGTACAAAATTTGTCTTTTTTGTTAAAAAAATAAATCTTCCAGGTGGAAAATTCAACTATTTAGTTAAAAATTAATTTTTTTTTGGTTCAAAATGAATAATTTTAGTTGAAAATTCATTTCTTTGATTGACAAATCGTCTTTTCTGGGTTGAAAATTCAATTATATTAATAGGAAATTCATATTTTTGGGTTCAAAATTTAACTCTGTTCTTAGAAATTCATACTTTCGGGTTTTGATTGAAACTTAAAATATTTTTCAAGGGGAAGTATAAGCTATCGCCGTTTTTGTTGAATATTCTTTTTTTATCGATGATTTATCACTTTGGCTGAAAAGTCCTTGTTTCATAGTTGAAAAAATATTTATTTTTATACTGGAAATGTCACTTTTCCAATTTTGCTTGAAAATTTATCTATTTTAGTTGAAAATCCATGTATTTTGTTGAAAGCTCTTTTTTGGGTTGAAAATTCAATTATTTTGATATAAAATTCATATTTTTGTGTTGAAAACAGAACTGTTTTGCAGGAAATTCGTTTTTTTTTGTTTGAACATTTAACATTTTGAATGAAATTTTTTTCTCTTCATGGGCTGAAAAATCTTTCTTAGTTGAAAATTCAACTCTTTTTGATTTAAAATTTAATCTGTTTTGGTTGAGGATTTAAAATTCGTATTTTTTGGTTCATTTATTTTTTAAATTGAAAATTAAAATATGTTTTGATGGAAATATCAGCTGTTACCATTTTTATTAAGAATTCATTTTTTTTATAAAAGACTTGCCACTTCGGTTGCCTCAGTAATAATTTAACTATTCGAAAAAAAATACTTCAAAAAACGTAAGCAATTGGAAAAAATCGGAAAGTCCGTGGGGTGTGAGACCGTTAAGGGTTCAAGTAAATTTTAGAAACAAACCTTTTGTTCCATTAACATTATTGATCTCCTACGTGTAAGGATGTTTTTTATACCTAAAAGGAACATTTAGAACGCTTAGGAAAAAGTCAGGGAATTTCGAAATTAAGATTTTGTAGTCACCTTCTTGAAAGTTGTTAATTTTGTTATTGAATGATTATAACTTTGACTAAATTAAAAAAAATGTAGGTGGACGAATGTTCAGCTAACGGTGATTCTGGCGCAGAAGAAGATGAAGATGATGATATGTCACAAGGTTCTGGAACCAATACTAGTACAAGTAACAGCAGTGATAGTAGTTCCTCTTCAGATAGTGGTGAAGATTCCGACGAAGAACAAGGAACTAATTCTTCGGAAGCTAATTCTTCCCTTGAAGACGAGGAGGATAAAAATGACGATGGTTCTCAACAGGAAGAACCAGAAGAAAATGAAGATCGCTTGGCAAGTTGATCTTTTCTCTCAACAAATAAGTTTCAAAATATCTAAACAAATTAAAAAAATATATATATTATGTACTTTATTTATTATCTCCAGCGATGGGAAACGTGTGTGGCCGCAGGTGTTAAAGTAAAATTACCACAAGATTTATGCGAGCACTCTTCGATTTTTCGAGAACTTTTCAATTATCCTCGGTTGTGGCAAGAATCTCTTTCGGAAACTCAAAAAGAAACTTTATATAGTTTGTTACCACAATTTCCCAAAGATTGCAACGCCGAGTTGGAATTAGAGAAGACTGTACAAATGCTTTTCGAGGGAGAAAACGACAGGTATTGTTTTAAATATTTTGAACTTTTTTTAAATCGATTTCAAATATTTCGGAAATTTGTCACCTTTTTTTATTTGAAAAATTAAAATTGTATTCAAAAGTGCATTTATAATGCCTTGGACTTAATTCGTGTGACCTGAAATGAGCTGCAAGTTTTTGGAATCCGTGAGAAAGCCGGAAAATGACAGTCATTTTCTTTTCTGGTTGGGAATTTTTGTAATTCTTATATTTCTAGTAGATCACTTCCAACACTTCTGATTTTAAATGTGTTGAATTTAAAGACTAGTTATTGTAAAATTATTGAATTTTGAAGGCTTGGATTTGACATTAAAAATTGGTATAATCCTCTATTTTTTAATTGTTAGATTCAGAACGTTCAGAATTTAAAAATATACCATCGTGAATGTTTATTTTAAAGCCGGATAGAGAGTCGTTTTTTCACTTTGGTTTGCTTTTTTAAATTGATAGACTCCTGTTCTGAATATGATTCAAATTGAAAGGATTTCCAATTTAATATTTTTAGTTTGAAGTATCAGGGCGTCTACCCTACTTGGAAAATGTAACTATTTTTTTCAATTTTTTTTTGTAAAAAAAAAATTTTTAACTGAATATTTTATCTATTTTGTCGAGAATTCATGTATTTTGTTCATAAATCGTCTTTTTTGGTAGAAAATTAATCTTTTTGGTTGAAAATTCAACTATTTGGTTACAAATTCATCCATCTTGTTGAAAATGCAATATTTTTACTTGAAAAGTTAGGAATTTGAAGCGGTTTAAATTTAATTGAATATAGTACCCAGACTAATTTAAGCTAAATATGCACTGAATTTTAAGTAAAATAATATAAAATAAAAACTTGTAGAATTATAATTCAAATACATACACTTTAGAGACAAATTCAAGAAATAATTAATGATGTTTTTAGTATTATTTAATAATTCGATGGTGCTGATATAGGATATCTTGTAATATAGTTTGTCAAAACTTTATAAGTCATGTCTAAGAAATTTAAAGAATTTCATCCCAGGGTTTGAGTAGGCACCCTGAGTATATGAAGAGTTTTTAGATATCAAATTTTAATTTCTGAAAATTACATATTTCAGAAATTAAGGCCTCAATAAATCAAGAGTTTTTTATTTATAACTTTTAAAATTCAATCATTGTAGCTTGAGACATGATAAATTAGAATGAAATTTAACATCTGTTGCTTGAGCCCTTCATAGATTTGCCACATTTTTGCAAATTCAATCATTTGAAATTCAAGTAATAAAAATTGGAAAGTTTCAAATTGAAAAGCCTGAAAAATTTTTCAGAGAAAATTTGAAATTAGGCAAAAATTTGCCTAATCCTCCTTTTGAAAATTCAACTATTTTGTCGAAAATTAAATTTTTTGATGAAAATTCATATTTA